>JBBPBX010037240.1:13760-31032 GCA_038048925.1 Garcialebias charrua | reverse complement strand
AGACTCTCAAATTGTTTATCCGAGCGCTTCTTAATTCATACCTTTGTGGAGTACATGACTTCACTCACTCTTATCAGACATGTTTTCAATCAAACTTGTTTTTTAAAGCGGTGCCAAGCATTGCCAAAAGATTTCTGTTTCATCTAAGAGCTACAAGGTCAGTTTGTCCTCAACTGAACACAACTCCCTTTTCAGCAGAACTGCAAGGCTTGAAGTGAGATGGGTGACATGTATTCACTCAAAGACCAGTCTTTCGAGAAGGATTGGGCCCTTATCTTTCAAAGAAACCCTGGACCTTTGAAGCAAAGCCATACAACCCCCTCCCTTTTCAAGGCTTTAATGAAACATCTTGACACTAAACTAAAATGTTTTTTCTCACAAGTATTGAATTAAGCATTAACTCTTAACATAAAAATTGATAAATATTTAGTCAGAAAAACATTAATACTTAAAAAAAATTTTTTAAATTAAATTTATTCATTTTACATCAATAAAAAACAACATTTACAACATACAGTGTACAATATAGAAGACATAAAATGAAAGGAGGCAGAGAGAATAAATAATCTTATAGTATCTGCCCCTTTTTTTTTCTTCAAAAAAAACAAAAAAAAACACAAAAGCAAACTCAATCCAAACAATTAACTAATGCAACGTTTTTCTAGTAATTGAACAAAAAACTTCACATTTTTTGACTAAATACTTACTAATAGAATCGATTTAACTAAAGATTTTCGTATTTTGTTAACAACCTAGATTTAATCATTTTTTTAAACACAAGCATAGATTTAGCGTATTTAACATCGTTTTCTAAATTGTTCCATAAATCAATTCCCTGTATCGAAACAGTCCGACCTTTCGAACTGGTCCTATACTGAGGTTTTGCAAAAATCTCAGTTCCCTTAAGACTATAACAAGACCTTCTTTTGACAAAAAACTTTTGAACGTTTGGAGGCAGTAAGTTGTGTTGAGCTTTATACATAACTAATGAAATATTATAATCCACCAAATCATAAAATTTCAATAACTTAAGTTGGTTAAATAATGTATTAGATGGATGACAATAAGGTTTTCCTAAAATAATTCTCACAGCTCTTTTCTGTAAAATAAAAACAGGCTTTGTCATAGTTTTAAATGCCTTTCCCCAAACTTCAACACAATAAATTAAATGTGGAACAAAAATGGTATTATATAACAAATGCAAAGCTGTCTCATTCAAAAAATCTTTAACTTTATACAGTACCGCAGTAGATCTGGCTAACTTAATTTTTACCGAAGTGATGTGCTGTTTCCACGACAGTTTGTCATCAATTACCACACCCAAAAACTTCACCTCATTAACTCTCTTGACTTCCACACCATCAATTTTTAGAAAAAAATCCATATTCTTTTTTGTATTACTAAATAGCATGTAATTGGTTTTTCCAAGATTCAGTGATAACTTGTTTAATTTAAACCAGGATTGTATTTTTACAAATTCCATTGTTGTCAATGCAGTCATTTGTTCAAGGTGACTACCAAAATAAAAGAAGGTAGTATCATCAGCAAAAAATATACTTCTTAAACTCTTCATTCCACCCTGTGATTTTCTGACTAATTTTGGAAAAATTTTCCTGTCACCTCATGGGACATTTCTTTCTTTTATTTTAATTTTATATTTTTTACATTTTTGTGGCACTAGTGGCCTTTATTGGAGAGAGGGAGAGGGTGAAATGGAGGAGAGGGGGGAGACACCACAGAAATAGCTCGCCGGGTCTGGGACGCGAACCCACGAGCCTATGGAGAAGCGAAAGCCCCAAGTATATGTGCCCTGCGCTTATCTCACTACGCCATAGCGGGGCACACCTCATGGGACATTTCTAAGACAATGTTACAAACTAATCTAATTATATGATCCTTCCTACAAAACAAAGCACTAAAATACAAAAGTAAAGGAGGGATACTGCACATTCTCATTTTATTAGTTTAAACCGTTGTAAAACTTTCCCCTTAACACTTTCAAATGGACAGTCAGACATAGAACACAAGTTTCAGCACTTATGGGCCCGTTTGATGCGCACCAAAAGGTCCAGAGTGACTGCAAAGCAGAATTGCCAATTAATCAATCAATAAGTCTTGTTGTCCGCACTCTCACAAGCATACAACACATACATCCTTTAAAGGGGACCAAATGTAGGTCATATAATTTTTTGTGGTGTATCTGTGGGCTTTCCAGACCATTTTCATTCAGTTTTATACACAAAATAATGCTTAGATAATAAAATATCCCCTTTCTAATTCTGCCAAATTTCACTTCCGTTCAAAACGACCGGTTTATGATAATGAGGTCTGAAAGCCACGCCCTACAAAGATCTGTTTACATTAACTACGCCCTCTGTAAAAGCCAGTATCTCTAATATGTTGTTGTTTTAAAATTAGCTCTTTTTTATTACTCATTTGACTTACTGTTAGTGCTAGCTTAAGATAACTTACCGAAAGCTGTCAGCGCGCCGCCATTTGCAGCTTCTTTTTTTTAGCATTAGCCCACCTCCGAGGCTAATGATAGCTTTTCCTCCTCCGAGCGGACGGTGCTAGCTCCGCTCGTTGCATGCGGCGCTTTTGGGAGCGATCGCTGCTTCAGTCCACACACAAACAAAGTTCACCGAGTGTCTCCAGTTAATTTATCCGCATGAGGCAACCTCTGACCGGACCCCCGGACCTCAAGCCAGCAGCTCCGAGCAGCTCCCGCACGCAGATGGTGTCTTCGCCGGCGGTCTGCTCGTTTTATTTCTCCCGGCTGCGTGTTGAGAGCGATCGCTAAAAATTGAACTAAAACGTAAAAATAACAATTATACTTTATTTATAAAGCCATTTAAAACAACCACAGCTGCAACAAAGTGCTGTACACATGAAATCTCTCCGAAACAAAAGGCTTAAAAAAAATAATAATGCCGTGACCGGGAAGCGAACCCCGGTCCTTCGGGTGACAGTCCAATTCATTACCTCTAGGCCAACCTGGCAGTTATGCTAAAAGCAGTCCTTCATCGTATAAGAAACAAATACAACCACCTACATTTAGAACGCTGAAGTTTTGATTAGATTTTGATGAAGTGAAAAGTATTCTTAAACTAAATAAGTTGCTAATCTGAAAAGTATATCGATCAGTGGTGCTTGTACGTTACAGACTGTCGCCCCGCGAGAGTGTGTGTGTGCACAGTTTCAACGTCTCGGCAACCGTGACGTGTTTTATACTGAAGTGGGTGGAGCATCACCAGGGGTTGCTAGGTGAGGGGCTGGACTCAGGTTTGAGGTGGTTGGCTGCGGTTTGTGACGTCACAAACCGCAGGAAGTGGGAAACGAAGTGTATTTATCAAAGATAAATAAATCTACTTAGAGTAAATAAACCACTGGGTGCATTTTTTTGGCTATAGGACTGTTTTTTTTATGAAGTAAATACCCAAAGTTGAGTAAAAAAAACATTAAAAAGTGAATTTTGAACATGTGGTCCCCTTTAAAAAGGCTCCTAGTTACTTTTTAAGGACGATTTTACTGTCCAGATAAAACCTATTCCTATTTATAGCACATATCTTCATGTGCATGTCATCTCTAATTAATCATCATTTAGTCTTAAAAACAAATCCCATTTCATCATTTCAGATTTTATCACTTCAGGTAAAATAAAACAAAATAAAAACTCAAAGAACAATAAAGAATGTTCCCAAACTAGTCACTTATTTTCGTGGCTCCACCCTCTGGAACAGCTTGCACCAAAAACACCTGCAATTTTTACATGCAGTCTCATTTGAAGCACGTGAAAGATTGGTAAGCACTTTTTCTGGCCGTCTCTTTTTTTTTTACATCTTCTAGGCAGACCTTAAGGTTGCAATAAGGTCGACGCACTGAAATGTCACACGCGCCGGACACACGTCACCAGCAGGACCGACCCACAGAACACTCGAAGCCGTCCTGTCTTCTTAACATGGTTCATCTTGTGGCAAAGAGCCCCAACTGTCCTCTTTTCAGGACAGGTCTGAGCGTCGAAGAGGTGTGGAGTCACCAGCAGCATAGTGACACAGATGCCATCCTCAGGTGCGTCAAACACCCAGTAGTGTCGCACCGATGAAGTGTTGACCCAGCACGACAAGCCACCACCTTTCAGGCGCCTCTCTCAGGAGTTGGTCATCCTTAGGGCCCACCTCTGTTGTCCCAACAGACAGACGACAAGACACCAAGCTTTGGAAAAAAGCAAAAGACTGAGATAGAATGACAGAAATTAGTGATCTTTCAGATAAAAGGTTCATTCTTTAAACTTGGAGGAGGAGAAAGGAGAAAAAAACTTAAAACCCCTCTTCCTTTTTTTTATTCACTGTCTGATTCTTCCAATAAATTTCTCTAACACAGCAGTGACCCTTTTTTATATTCTTTCCTCCTCTGCTCTCACTCTCTACCTTTTTAGTTCAACATTCCATGCATAACTCTCACTTTCACACACACGAACCTGCACGCCCACGTCACGTCCCCTCTTGCAGTGCGTCCACAAAAAACAACATCAAACAAGGACCGTCTCCTGACCTCCGTTCAGTTTTCAACATCTCCTTTTGTTCCTCCATTATCAACTTTTAAATCTAAGTCAGACTGCTGCTGTCTCACCACGTCCATTACAGGCTGACCTTTGTCTTTTTACATTTTTACTCACAACAGAGGGAACGGAAGCCGTTGTACACACGCGCAAGTTCAAAGGCACATGCAAGTGTGTTTGGTTGCTGAATTTGTCAGCTGGAGTGTTAAAGAGACAGGATGAGTAAAAAGTGTGTGTGTTTGGAGAAAAACTAGCAGCCAGAATTACCTTTGTCAAAAACATATCTTCTTTTCTCACTACATCCATTATATTCCCCAAGTACATTACTAGACATGTATTTGGAATTGCATAACCCAAAATTGTAGACAATGTTGACCTTAATTGTTTCCAGTATCGAGTTATTTTTGTACAACTCCAAAAAATATGTGAGTGATTGGCTTCTACTTTGATTTGATTTGATGTTTATTCATTCATTTTAAAAGAACAATACAAGACAGTTTCATCAGATACAAGAATACAAGTAGGATAAAATGAAGGGAGCAGAAAGAAGATGAAATCTTATTATATCTGCCCCTTATTTCACAGTTTGTTCAACCAATGATAACCTTCAAGCAACATCACAGAATGAATAATTCTACTTATTTTTCTAACTGTAATACACAAACTACATCACAAAATGAATAATTCTACTTAATTTTCCTAACTGTAATACACAAACTACATCACAAAATGAATAATTCTACTTAATTTTCCTAACTAATACATAAACTAGATCACAAAATGAATAATTCTACTTAATTTTTCTAACTGTAATACACAAACTACATCACCCATAATTCTACTTACTTTTTCTAACTGTGATACACAAACTACTACTTAATTTTCCTAACTGTAATACACAAACTACATCACAAAATGAATAATTCTACTTAATTTTCCTAACAAATACATAAACTAGATCACAAAATGAATAATTCTACTTAATTTTTCTAACTGTAATACACAAACTACATCACCCATAATTCTACTTACTTTTTCTAACTGTGATACACAAACTACATCACAAAATGAATAATTCTACTTAATTTTTCTAACTAATACACAATTTTTCTAACTAATACACAAAATACATCACACTTAATTTTTTTTTCTACTTAATTTTCCTATTTTTTTATTATTTTTTTCTACTTAATTTTCCTAACTGTAATACACAAACTAGATCATAAAATGAATAATTCTACTTAATTTTTCTAACTGTAATACACAAATTAAAAGATGGCACAACATCAAGATGTTCACAAAATGAATAATTCTACTTAATTTTCCTAAATGTAATACACAAAATACATCACAAAAATGAATAATTCTACTTAATTTTTCTAACTGTGATACACAAACGCACTAAGCTACATCATAAGTACAACATAGGTGTAATACACAAACACGCAAGGTTACATCATATATAGTTTTTGAGCAAGTCTTTTTTTACCTTTTTCTTAAATGTATACATTGATTTTTCATTTTTAACATCACTCTCCAGAGCATTCCACAATCGAACTCCCTGAATTGAGGTAGACCGTCCCTTTAAGCTGGTTCTGAATTGTGGTTTGATGAATATCTCTGTCCCTTTGAGATTGTAATAACTTTGTCTTTTTATAAAGTTTCTTTGGATATTTAAAGGTAATGTGTTATTATGAGCCCTATACATAACTGATAAAATACTATATTCTACCAATTCCTGGAATTTCAATAAGTTTAGCTGAAGAAACAAAGTGTTTGATGGGTGACTGAAATGTTTTCTGGTGATTACTCTTACAGCTCTCTTTTGTAAAATAAAAACAGGCTTTGTAATAGTTTTGCACGCTTTTCCCCAAACCTCAATACAATAGATTAAATGTGGAGCAATGATTGTGTTATACAACATATGTAAAGCTTTATCAATTAAAAAATCCCTGACTTTATACAATACTGCAATTGATCTAGCTATTTTTTTAATGGAATTTACATGATGTTTCCACGTCAGTTTGTCATCAATGATAACACCCAGAAACTTCACTTCACTCACTTTACAGATCACAACATCTTCAATTTCAAATGGATCGTCATCAACAATTCTCTTTTTGTTACTGAATATCATGTAATTAGTTTTATCTAAATTCAAAGATAATTTGTTTAATTTAAACCAAGTTTGTATTTTTATAAATTCTGTTTTCATCATATCCAAAATCTGTTTTATGTCATTACCCGAACAGAAAAATGTGGTTCTCCACATCTCTGTACTTCTCCACATCTCCAACATTCTTGTAATGTAGAAGTCTGTTTGCTTTTAATTTTAGGTGTTATGAAAAACCTTGTTAGATTTTTCCAACAAAACTCCCTCCATGAGAGTGAATTTGTTGTACTTTGCTGAATTTTACACATTTGGAACCATTCTTCATCTTGTATATTAATCTTCAGTTCTGTTTCCCATTTCTTTTTCAGATACAGTGTTGTTTCCTCTCTACATTCCCCCAAAGAATTATAAAAAGCCGAGATGGGTTTGACTTTTTTTTGTAAATATGAGTCTATCACTACTCCAATGACACCATAATTTGTGTCGAGTAATTTTTGTTTAATTTGCTTTGTGTAGTAGTCTCTTATTTGTAAATACCTAAAAAAAGTCTCTATCTTCTAAATCATATTTTAATTTTAATTCTTGAAAACTCATTAATTGTCCATTTTTCAAAAGAGTAAAAATTGTAGTGATTCCTTTTATTTCCCACTGTTTGAATACTTGATCCATTTGTCCTGGTTTAAACTTGGTATCATACCTGAACCATTTCAACAGCAGAGCCTTGTCTTTTAAATTATATTTTTCTATAACAGAGTACCATGTTTCTAAAGTGAATTTTAGAATTGTATTCATTTTATCCATGAGAGATGCTGCCAGCAGTTTGTCAGATATAAGAATTGGAATTTTATACCCTTTCGATTTCTTTCCATCTAGATTCATATTCCGGTCTACACCAACAAGCAAGCGGTCTTAGTTGAGCTGCAATAAAGTAATTTTTCAAGTTGGGCAGGGCCATTCCTCCTTTGCTCCTTGGGAGCTGCAAAGTTGTGTATTTTATTCGTGGCTTTCTTCCACTCCATATGAATCTTGAAATCATTTTATCCCACGCTTTGAATCTGCTTTGTGGGACAGGAATTGGAAGTGACTGAAACAAATACATCAGTCTGGGAAGAATATTCATTTTAATCATTTGTATTCGAGAACTAAAATCTGTTGGCAAGGTATACCACCTATCTAAGTCTTTTTTAATATCACCTTCAATTTTGTTATAATTTGCATCAAATGTTGTAGGGAATGTCTTGGTCAAGATTACACCTAAGTATTTAAGAGATTCAGCATTCCACTTCAATTTATATTTTGTTCTGATTTTCTGAGAGGGCAAATAGTTGAATGATAATATTTGTGTCTTAGATATATTTATTCTATAGCCGGAATAATGCTCATATGTTTGAAATAAATCCATTAAATTTGCAAAGCAGAGTTCTGGATTCTGGAGGAAGATCATAACATCGTCAGCAAAAAGTCCTATGCGATGCTCTTCTCCTGCTATTGTAACACCCTGTATGTTTGCACTTTGTCTTACTGCTTGTGCAAGAGGCTCAGCATACAAGGCAAAAAGCAAGGGAGATAACACACACCCCTGCTTAGTTCCCTTTTCAAGCTGTATCCTGTTTGATAAGCTGCCATTTACCTTGATTCTGGCTGTAGGTTTATTATATAGTGTTTTTATGCACTGAACCGAGTCATCCTTAAATCCAAAACGTTTCAACACTTCATACAAAAACGTCCAGCTTACACTGTCAAATGCTTTTTCTTGGTCCAAACTAATTAAAACTGACTTAATTCTATTGTTTTGGACATGGTCAATAATGTGGAGTGTTCTCCTTATATTATCTTGGGTTTGACGTCCTTTAATGAAACCGGTTTGATCTACATCGATCAAGTCTGGTAGAAAGGTCTCAAGCCTCTTACTGATAATTGAGGTATATATCTTATAATTCACATTCATTAATGATATGGGCCTATAGTTCTTGCATTGTTCCTTATCTCCGCCCTGTTTGGGTAAAAGTGTATTTTTTTATTTTTTTAAATAAATGAATACAGGTACAGTACTGTACAGTCACCAAGCACTTAGCCTATCCTAACAAAGTTTTTAAAGATGAAGTAGTGAGTTGAGTTGTCTCACTTTCACATAAAGTGAGCTAGATCCCTTTATAGCCCCTTTCATAAATGAGATCTGCGCTATTCCCGCACAGACCAGTCCGGCTTTAACCCTCCTCAGGTCATTCATAAGACAACAGGTGACGGCGGACAGATCCCGCTCTCAAAAACGTGTTCAGAAATGAAGCCGGAGCGCGGCTCCAAAAGAGGCGGAGCTGAGTTTAACTGGACTGCGACGTATTTATTGTGGGACAGATCAGACGTGTACAAGTTGTCGTGTCATTTTTAATTTTTCCTCTGTCCCTGACGTCTCCCTCCCTCCCCCTGTGCACGCGTGGCTGGAGAGAGCGGATGTCACTCGCAACAGACACACATACACACACACATAGCTCGCTCGCACGCACGCACACACACACACACACACACACACACACACACACACACAGCGGAGCTGTGTCCCTCGATCAGCGCACACACACACACACACAGCGGACTGTGTAAACGTTTTCAATACCCCAAATAGAACCTAATCCAACTCACACACACACACAGCGCCGCTGGAGAGGGATATGGGAAAAAAAGCGAAACTAGCTTATACAGTCGTTTCGTGTCATTTATAATATTCCCTTGTTAATAAATCTGCTGTTGATTAATCCTGCGGTCACACACACTGATGTCATCTGTATTCTGAGCGCGGATCGCGCGTCTTGCATTCAGAAGTGGGTCTGCCCGGCTCGGATCCGGGTTTAACACTACCTCTGCTCGCGTATCAGGGGCAGATCAGAGGGGAGTCAAATCAACTCGCCAATCCACTTTTTTTTTTAATGAATGCTCGTTGGAGGACTGAACACGCATCAAACCTAGACTGAACCGTCTAATGAAAGGGGCTTATGTGAATGGAGCCTGCAGAGGGAGACATTTCAACTGACTCCTTAACTGTGTTAGGATAGGCTAAGTGCTTGGTGACTGTACAGTATATACAGTACTGTACATTTATCTATTTATAAATAAAAAAAAATAATATATATACTGTACAGTATATTTTTAATAAATAGATAAATGTACAGTACTGTACAGTCACCAATCACTTAGCCTATCTTAACACAGTTTTTAAAGATGAAAGGTTCAGGTTCAGGTTCAGGTTACTTTATTTATACCCAAGGGTAAATGTGGTTTGCAGTGGTACAAAGCATACATCCATCCATGCGCACACACAAATAAAAACAGTAAAAACATTTAGTAAAAACACTTAAAAGAAACCATAAACAGATAATGTTGCACATAACAGTGTTAAGGCTCCCCAAATCATATGTAAAATGAAAAATAAAAACATTTAACCACTAAAAGCTTCAACGTTATTTCAGTTTGTTCATTTCAGTAACAGCAGTGGGAACAAAGCTATTTTTAAAACGTGTTGTCCTACATTTAGGGACTAAAAACCTCCGACCAGAGGGAAGAAGCTGAAACTCTCCATACAGGGGATGAAGGACATCTTTTAAAACAGAAGAAGCTATCCTCTGTACCTGACTAACGTACATGGATGTTACTGAGGTTAGGGTTCCTCCGGTCAGTTTAGATGACAGCTTAACAATCTGCTGAAGGGAATTCTTTCCTCTCAGTGTAGTGTGACCAAACCATGACACCAAAGAAAAGGATAAAACAGATTCAATAAAAGCACGGTAAAACATGGTCATTATGGTTCGGTCAATATTAAAATGGTTGAGTTTCCTTAGACAATAAAGGCGCTGGTGGGCCTTTTTGCACACCTTGTCAAAATTGGTTTCAAAGTTTAATTTATCGTCTATGATTGTCCCGAGATATTTGTAAGACTGCACTGTCTCAATTGCTTGACCTTTAATTAAAGTGACTCCGTGCTGGTGAGGTTTCTTCCTAAAATCAATGATCATGTCTTTTGTCTTATCTGTGTTTAGTTTGAGGAAAGAGTCCTCGCACCATTGAACAAAATCATCAGTCACCTGCCCATGGCTACTTTCATTTCCTTTAAGCAGACTGACAATAACAGAATCATCTGCATACTTTATAATGTACCTGCTCTCATGTCTGCTCCGACACATGTTGGTGTATAGAATAAAAAGCAGGGGTGACAGTACACATCCCTGGGGTGACCCGGTGGAAGAGGACTTAGATTCAGAGAGACAATTATTCACCCTTACTCTCTGTGTCCTGTTACTTAAAAAATCCAAGATCCAGCCCATCAAATTGTTACTCAGAGGAAACTGTTCAACAAGCCGTTCAGTTAATATGTGAGGTTGGATTGTATCAAAAGCTGAGGAAAAATCTACAAATAAAAGTCTGACATGGGTCGCATTTAAATCTAAGTGTTTAAAAAGCATATTAAACAGGGTGAGTGTTGCGTCCTCTACGCCTCTATGAGGCCTGTAAGCAAACTGCATGGGATCTAAAAGATGTTCAGTCTGCTTTAGAATCTCACCTCTGATTAATCTTTCAAAGATTTTCATCAGAACTGAGGTCAAAGCTACTGGTCTAAAATCACCAACAGTTTTCGGACTGTTGGATTTAGGGACAGGAACCACTACAGCATCTTTCCAGATGATGGGAACATGTTGTGTTTCCAGAGACTTATTATAAATATACTGAAAAATGGAACTCAGCTCATTGGCACAGAATTTTACAGAACGGCCACATACATTATCTGGTCCGTGACTTTTGTTCACTTTCACACACTGAAAAGCGTGTTTCACATCTTGGAGGCTGATGTTAGAGTGCTGTGTGTCTTTAAGATCGTGAACTAGTTTCTGGATTTCACTGCTAAAATCACAGGTATCAAAACGACAATAAAATGAATTTAAAGCATTTGCAAGTTTAAAATCTGAATCAAAACCATCTATAGTGACACGGGTTTTATGCGGCTTCTGAAGGCCTGCAATAGTCTTCATACTAGCCCATGCTGAGCCAAGTTGATTTGTGGCCATTTTATTCTCCAATTCGTCTTTGTACTTTTGTTTTGCTTTTGAAATTTCTACCTTTACTTCTTTTCTGGCTAAATGCTGGTCAAAGACTGTTCCCTGTTTAAAAGCAATTGATTTTTTATACAAACTGGACTTAACTGATTTAGTAACCCATGGTCTGTTATTAGGATATATTTTTACACGCTTCGCTGGGATAATCATATCTCTGCAAAACGTGATATAAGAACATGTGACATCCACTAATGAGTCTAAATCATCACCACAAGATTGTTTAAAAAGATCCCAGTCCGTACACCGAAAACATTCCTGCAGTGAGAGAACTGATTCCTCTGTCCAGACTTTTATGTCCTTGATCTCAGGTTTTTCTCTCTTCAGAACAGTTTTGTAGATGGGCAGCAGATGAACACAGTTGTGGTCAGCAGAGCCCAGTGGAGGGAGTTGGACAGACTTAAAAGCATCCTTCACTGAGCCATAACATAAATCCAGTGTCTTATCACCTCTTGTTGTGCAGGAAACATACTGATAAAAATTTCTCAGTGTTTTCTTAAGAGAAACGTGATTAAAATCACCTAAGACAAAGTTAGGTGCATCTGGGGAGATGGACTGCTGCTTCTGCACGACATCAAAAATTGTGCTGGAGGCAGAGGTGGGGTCTGCCTTTGGATGAATGTACACAATTGTGATGAAAATTTGGGGGAACTCACGGGGCAGATAAAAGGGCCGTAGTGACACTGATAGAAGTTCAACGTGAGGCGTGCAAATCCGCTCTCTTATCGTCACTGAAGTACAGTAGCGTCTGCTCACATACAGACAGACACCCCCGCCCTGAGTTTTCCCCGTTACCTCAGCCTGCCGGTCCAGTCGAAGTGGAGCCCCAAATCCATCTATGGACAGATCCGAGTCCAAGTCTTGCTCTGTGAGCCACGTTTCACTGAAAGCCATGACGCAGCAGTTCTTAAAATCCTTCTTGTAGCGAACGCAGCTTTCAAGTTCATCAAGTTTGTTCCTGAGGGACCGCACATTTGCCAAGATGAAAGAAGGAAGAGGGATCCGATCAGCGCGTTGTCTCCTCAGCCGCAGTCTGAGCCCTGCACGTCTTCCCCGCTTCCTTTTACCGGCACCTTTATTACTCCTTGCTCTGTTCAAATCGCTCCGAATGAGATCCGGCGGTATTTGTGGGTCGAGGTCTGACACCTGAGCTAATGTGGCAACATTTAGCTGTAAAAGGGTGTCTCTGGAGTACTGGATCCTGACATTCCAAACAATCCCGGTAGATTCACCGGCACACAGGTGATTCATCAGCTGATTAACGAAGAACCACAGCCCGAAAAATGACAGAAAATCCATCCTTGTCTGTAAAAACTGGGGCCTTGACACTCAAAAAAAATTCCTGATTTAAAACGTATGATTAACACAAAATTAATCAAACAAAACGACACGTCACCTCACACATTCCAACCCGCTGCTGGTCGCTGCGTGCGCATGCGCCCTTGTCGCAAAGAGTGAGTTGAATTGTTTCCCTCCTCCCTACAGGTTCCATTCCCATAAAGGGAGCTAGCTTTCTTTATGTGAAAGGGAGACAATTAAACTCACTCCTTCATCTTTAAAAACTGTTAGGATAGGCTAAGTGCTTGGTGACTGTACAGTACTGTACATGTATTCATAAAAAAAAAAAAAATATATATATATATATATTTTGTTGGTGATCCTACTTACGAATTTTTGGACCTACGAGCGCCCCCTAGGGACGGAACTCGCTCGTAAGTCGGGGACTACCTGTACGTAACACTAATCTCTCTTCTGCTTCTTCCTCCTGTTCTTATTTCTCCCACACTTCTTTGGATCTTGTAATACCATTTTCCTTTGTTTTCTTCATTCCGTTCTTTCTGCCACTTCTTCAGTTTTTATTTAACAATGCTTCTTGCTTCTGATTTGCTTGTAGTTATTACAGGGAGTCTTCGACTTACGGCGCCCTCGACTTACGCCAACTCGGACTTACGAACGGACTTACGAACAGTACAGTTGTACATTAAATACAGCACTGGTATGTGTTTTTATGTGTTTTTAGATGAAAGTGTGTTAGCTAACCGTTTGTAAACAAAGTTCTGTGCATGTTTATGAACCAGCATGTACGTTTGTGTTGAAAAACAGGTGTTTGGCACAGTGCTAGCATCCATTTTCTAACTTACGAACTAAAATCCGGACTTACGAATGCACGTGCTATGGGTTCCGACTTACGTCAAAATCGGGTTACTAACGGTCCCTTAGGTCCGGAACTCGTTCATAAGTCGAGGACTCCCTATATGAAGTTAACTTGTTGTGTTGTTGGTCTTTTTGCTTCCCTGTCTGCTGCTTCATTTCCTTTAACCCCAATGTGTGCTGGTACCCTTAGGAATGTGACTTCCAAATCCATCATCATTATTCTGAATAGTGTTTGTTGTATTTCTAATAGAATGTCTGATCTGCTGTCTGAGTGGCTGTGTTGTGAGCTTGTAAGTGATGAACTTGAATCTGAACAAACTATTGTTTTTAATGGTCTGACATCTTCTATCCACTGTACTGCTAATAATACTGCTAACATTTCCCCGGTGTATACTGAAAATCCATTTGTAATCCTTTTATCATATTTCTTATGAAACTCTGGGATGATAATTGCTATTCCCATTTTCCCTCTTGTGTCTTTTGATACATCTGTGTATATCTGAACAAAACCGTAATAGTTATTTACAGTACAGGTATATATTTCTGTACTGTATACAAGTTAAGTGAATTATTTTTCTTTTTTTCTTTTCCATAAGTGTAAGATCTACTTTTGCAGTTGGTAGTATCCATGGTGGTATTGTTAATAACGGTACTATTGGACTTATTGTTAGGTTTCTGATTTGAACTTCTTTTATCTTCTGATCTATTACCCAACCAAAGCTTCCTGTTTCTCTCTTTGCTTTTTCTCAGCATGGTTTTAAAATGTCTACTGTTGGATGATCTGGATTGTTTCCTTTTAAGTTGATCCAGTAATTTATTGCTAGCTGTGTTCTTCTAAATTCTAAAGGCATTTCTCCCATCTCTACTTTAAGTGCTGCTGTTGCGGTGGTCCTGAACACTCCTCAACATATTCTTAGTGCTTGATGTTGGATATTGTCTAGTTTCTCTAGTTGAGTTTTTGCTGCAGATCTATAGATTACACTGCCATAATCTATAGTTGACCTGATCAGCCCGGTGTATATTCTCTTTAATGCTGTTCTGTCTGCTCCCCATACATTGCCCGCCAAACATCTCATAATATTTAAGACCCTTTTACATTTATCAAAAATTTTTTGAATGTGAATATTCCATATTACTTTCCCATCAAGCCACATTTCCAAAAACTTTATACTCCTAATTTGTTCTATTTCTTGATTATATAGTTTCAGTTTTTTGACTTCTGTAATCCTTTTCCGTGTAAATATCATTGCCTTTGTTTTTGCCACTGAAAATTTAAACCCCCACGTTATTGCCCATCTTTCTATTTCATTAAAAGCCTTTTGGATTTTTTCTACTGTAACTTCTATATTACTCCCTTTTTTCCAAATTGCTCCGTCATCTGCAAAGAGTGAACAGCCCATCCCCTCCTCTATTTCTACAAAAACATCATTTGTCATTAACGAAAACAATAAGGGACTTATTATGCTGCCTTGCGTTGTTCCATTTTCTACAACATATTTCTCAGAATATTATTTTCCTATTCTAACCTGTATTGTTCTTTTTAATAAAATGTTTCTGATCCATTTAAACATTTTCCCTCTAATACCTAATTTCTTTCATTTACAAGCCCAAAACCAGAAAAGTTGGCACGTTGTGCAAATCGCAAATAAAAACAGAATACAATGACTTGCAAATCTTTTTCAACCCATATTCAACTGAATAGAATGCAAAGACAATATATTTAATGTTCGAACGGAGAAACTTTATTTTGTTTTGCAAATAACCATTAACTTAGAATTCAATGGCAGCAACACATTGCAAAAAAGTTGGCACAGGGACATATTTACCACTGTGTTACATCGCCTTTCCTTTTAACAACACTCAGTAAACGTTTGGGAACTGAGGAGACCAATTTTTGAAGCTTTTCAGGTGGAATTCTTCCCCATTCTTGCTTGATGTACAGCTTAAGTTGTTCAACAGTCCGGGGTCTCCGTTGTCGTATTTTACGTTTCATAATGCGCCACACATTTTCAATGGGGGACAGGTCTGGACTGCAGGCAGGCCAGGGGAGGACCCGCACTCTTTTGCTACGAAGCCACGCTGTTGTAACACGTGCAGAATGTGGCTTGGCATTGTCTTGCTGAAATAAGCTGGGGCGTCCATGAAAAAGACGTCGCTTGGATGGCAGCATATGTTGCTCCAAAACCTGTATGTACCTTTCAGCATTAATGGTGCCTTCACAGATGTGTAAGTTACCCATGCCTTGGGCACTAATGCACCCCCATACCATCACAGATGCTGGCTTTTGAACTTTGCGCCTATAACAGTCCTGATGGTTCTTTTCCTCTTTGGTCCGTAAGACACGACGTCCACAGTTTCCAAAGACAATTTGAAATGTGGACTCATCAGACCACAGAACACTTTTCCACTTTGCATCAGTCCATCTCAGATGAGCTCGGGCCCAGCAAAGCCGGCGGCGTTTCTGGATCTTGTTGATGAATGGCTTTTGCTTTGCATAGTAGAGCTTTAACTTGCACTTACAGATGTAGCGACGAACTGTAGTTACTGACAGTGGTTTTCTGAAGTATTCCTGAGCCCATGTGGTGATATCTTTTACACACTGATGTCGGTTTTTGATGCAGTACCGCCTGAGGGATCGAAGGTCACGGGCATTCAATGTTGGTTTTCGGCCTTGCCCCTTACGTGTAGTGATTTCTCCAGATTCTCTGAACCTTTTGATGATATTACGGACCGTAGATGGTGAAATTCCTAAATTCCTTGCAATAGCTCGTTGAGAAAAGTTGTTCTTGAACTGTTCGACAATTTGCCCACGCATTTGTTCACAGAGTGGTGACCCTCGCCCCATCCTTCTATGTGGATGACTGAGCATGTCAAGGAAGCTGCTTTTATACCCAATCATGGCACCCACCTGTTCCCAATTTGCATGTTCACCTGTGGGATATTCCAAATAAGTGTTTGATGAGCATTCCTCAAATTTCTCTGTCTTCTTTGTCACTTGTGCCAGCTTTTTTGAAACATGTTGCAGGCATCAAATTCCAAATGAGCTAATAATTGCAAAAAATAACAAAGTTTACCAGTTCGAACGTTAAGTATGTGGTCTTTGCAGTGTGTTCAATTGAATATAGGTTGAAAAAGATTTGCAAGTCATTGTATTCTGTTTTTATTTGCGATTTCCACAACGTGCCAACTTTTCTGGTTTTGGGCTTGTATTAACAACCCTTTAACACACAACATATCATATGCTTTTTCAATATCAAAGAACACCGCCACCACACTGTCTTTATTTATCTGCGCTTTTCTGATTTCATGTACTAACTGTAAAGCTGAATCATATGTATTACGTCCTTT
>JBBPBX010037240.1:0-13640 GCA_038048925.1 Garcialebias charrua | reverse complement strand
CTAGTTAATCATTTTTTCCATTATCTTACACATGTTTGATGGGCATGTCCCACCGGGAGAAGACCCAGAGGAAGACCCAGGACACGCTGGAGGGACTATGTTTCTCAGCTGGCCTGGGAACGCATTGGGATTCCCCCGGAGGAGCTGGCCCAAGTGGTTGGGGAGAGGGAAGTCTGGGTCTCCTTACTTAGGCTACTACCCCTGTGACCCGACCCCAGATAAGCAGAAGAGAATGGATGGATGGATGGATGGATGTTTGATGTTAGCGCAATTGGTCTGTAGTTTTCTGGTTTAGTGTTGTCTTTTCCTTGTTTTGCTATGGGTATGATGACAGACTACTTCCAGCACTGTGGCAGCTCCCCCTCCTCCCAGACTTTGTTGTATAGCTCTAAAATGATTTCTTTGAATGTTTCATTGAGATGATCTATCATTAATTACCAGATCTGATCTTTTCCTGGTGCTGTTGTCTTGGTTTTTCTGAGAGCTCTGTTTAATTCATCTTTTCTAAACGGTGCATTCAGTAAATTATCATTTCACTACTCTGTTGTAAATATCTATACTTTAGTTTTGTGGCTTCCCTCCCTTTCTTTTCCTCCTCACTAATGTTATTCATTCATTCATTCATTCAACCTTTATTTAGTCAGGTAAATCTCATTGAGCCTCGAGGGCTCATTTACAAAAGCGACCTGCTACAAACTAAAGAATGATGAACAGCAATGGTAGAATTTCCTTAAACAACAAACAACAGAAAAAAAAACATAGGAGAGAAATAGAAAGTGAAATGCAAAGTATCAAAACTAGCAAAACACCACAAGGTAGATGTACAAAATCAAAAACAAGAACATATCTGCAATGGTTTTTGCCAGGATTCCAAAAGATTCTTAAAACCATTTAGGGAGATCAGGGCCGAGAGCTTCAGATCTTTTTGTAAGATATTCCAGGAAGCAGGAGCAGAGTTATATGTAGTTATATGTTATATAACTATATAACATATAACATATTTATAACATATAACAGAGTTATATGTACTATGAGCTTTTCTAAAGGTTTCAGCTAATATTTCAGCTTGATCTTTAATAATCACTCCTTTATCTGTGTTCAATACTGGGTATCCATATTCTTTCCTGATGCCATTCATTCTTTTAATTACTTTCCAGATTTGATCAAGTTTGGTCCCTTTCCCAATAGTGTCACAGAATTTTCTCCAATAGTTTCTTTTTGCCTCCTTAATTATCCTCCTTACACTTGCTTGTTCTATCTATTAAATGTTGAAAAATAGGATTCTTTTTAAGTATTTAAATGCTTTATTTCTTGACTTGATTGCTTTATTACAGTCACTTGTCCACCACAGTACTATCTTCCTTTCTTTCCTTCCCCCTCCTTTCTTCATTGAATGTTCTATTGCCTCTAGAATAATCCTACAATTATTTGAATTTATATTACTTTGTAATTACATCTGCTGTCATGCCATTTTTTGTAATTCTTGTTTGCTGATATAATTAAATTTATTCCATTCTGCTTTGTTGAAATTCCATTTTTTATTACCCTCTACTTAGTTGCTTCTGGTTTTATTTGTATTTTAATCTTAATGAGGTAATGATCACTTCCATTTGTTGTATTCTTATCAATATCCCATTCACAACTACCAGCCAGTAAGTTTGATACCAGTGTTAAATCAATCGCTGATTCTTCTCCTGCCCTAACATTGATTCTGGTTCCTCTCCCATAATTAAGATACACTAGGTTTTTTAATTCCATCAATTCTTCTTATTTTTTTTTTATTTTTTTATTTTTTTTCCCATTTATAGATGGCCTCCCTTCACACCTTATAGCCATCCTCTCACTCCAATATGTATTTTTTTAATAGAGAGAAAGAAAGAAAAGAGAAAGTGAGACAACAAAACAACAATTATCCACAAAAAGAGCACAAGGCAAACACACCAAACCTCCGTCCACAATCCTGCAAAGCACATGACAGAACACAGCAACGAAACATACAAGCATAAAGACTGATAATATTCATGACCTTGCATTAGATTTCTATATATAAACATACCCATACCTACAAATATATATACAGTATACATACATATATATTTATATTCATTTATATACCCATCTACATATATCTACATATACATCCCTACATCCATTTGTGTGTGGTTGTGAGCATGCATAAGTGAATAAGGTTCCTCCAATAGAACATTTAGTAGCGATTGTGAAGCATCAGAGATCCGTCCCCCCAAAGCCCGAGACAGACGAAAGGGCGATCAAAGCCCAAGACCCCAGGAAGGACCCCGAGCCCAGAGTCCCCAGGACCACCCGAACAGGACGAGCCACTCGTCCACTCCCCAGATCCGACCAAGGGGAAGAACCGGACGAACCCCACCAGGGACCACACACAATGACCCCCCGGGGTCAACAGCGACAAATACACAGGCCCCCGCCGGAGCCCGCTGCACCGATGTAGCCCCAGGGCCGGTCACCGATGCTCGGGCACCGGGGACGCCCACCCCTCAGGTCCAGACCCGACAGGACCAGAGGACCCGAGCCCCACCAGGCAGCCACCAGGCCGAGCCGACAAACGCCCAAGCGCCCAGCCCCAGATAGTGAGGGCCCCAAGCACGCCCGCAGGCAGAGGAACACCCACCAGGGGGCCACGTGGCAGGAGCGCGACACTAGGTAGCCTCAGAAGTAGGGATGCACCGATCCACATTTCTCACTTCCGATCCGATCCGATACTTAAGAACTGGGTATCGACCGATACCGATACTTTTCCGATCCGATACTGTTCAGGTATGTGAATCTGTATAATGAAATATTTGTACTGAGACTATAAAGTTATGTGTATTTTGGAATGTTTTCTATACTATAAAGACTATACTGTTAAAGTTTGTGAGTTTCCTGTTGTGAGTGTCTTCATTGGTTTTAACTCACATAATGTTAAGACGGCAGTCACAGAATATGATGGAACACAAGTGCTCTTTGAAGCTGGATCGGAAATATCGGCAGGTTGGATCCGATATCCGATACTTAAATTATGCTGGTATCGGATACCGATACCGATACTGGATCGGATCTGCCCCATCCCTACTCAGAAGTATCAGAGAGGGGGCAGTTCAAGTCCCAGCCTCACACTTAAACATTCATACACAGACACACTCATTCAGACCCACCCTCATCCTCACCCTCAGTCATAGAAAGACAAACAATAACGACACGCTCCATTCATAATCCCGATGCACACTCTATACCCCCCAGGTCCAAGACATGTACCTGCTCCCTACATGGGGCAGCCCACATCCAAACCCAGGAGGTAGGCCCATTCATTCTGGGGTGGAGAGTAGCAGACATCCAAGATCCGGCCCACCCCGCGCCCCGCCGACAGGACAGGACAGGACACCCGAGCCCAAGCAGCCCCAGGGGGAGCGCACTGCCAGTCCCGCCCACGGCAAACCCGCAGGCCCCGAACCCCCCCACACCCCAGCACAACCCCTGACGGCCCACCCCCAGAATGTCCGCCAGGCAACCAGGGGGGTAAGAGAAAAATAAATAAATAATATATATATATAATAAATACATAAATAAATAAAATTGAAATTAACAAATCAAGACCCCGACACACACACCCCCGTCCCCAAATGTACTGTTGGTGAGTGTTGTTCTAAAGTGTACTTAAAAAGGAAAGAGAAGGAGCAAAGGCTGGCATTATACCAGTTTCCCCTCCACTCCAACTCTAACCCAAGCCCTAATTGTCTAAATGCATAATGTTGAGTGAGCATAGGCATGGGGGTGAGATTGGTGGGCAGCACGGTGGCACAACTGGTAGAGCTGCTGCCTCTCAGCGAGAAGGTTGCCGGTTCAAATCCCGGTCCGGGGCCTTTCTGGGTGGAGTTTGCATGTTCTCCCCGTGCATGCGTGGGTTTCCTCCGGGTACTCCGGTTTCCTCCCACAGACCAAAAAACATGCTTGTTAGGCTGATTGGTGACTCTAAATTGACCCTAGGTGTGAGTGTGAGAATGGATGGTTGTTTGGTGTGAGTGAGACAGGTCCCTCTTGTAAATGAGTCCCCGTGACTCAACGAGGCTAGCCTGTATAAATAAAGGTTGAATGAATTGGTGTCATCCCGCCACCCATAGCCATAGTGCTCACTCCAATCCCTATATGTGACTTTTATGAAGATGTTTATGAATGAATGTCTAAAGTGTATATAAAATTGAGTCCCAGGTGCTCTGAACAACAGAGATGTAAAACCATCGCAGCACACCCGAGACTCAAATTCCCTACATGTATTAATTTAAGATGAAGAGGGCGGAGGTGCGTGTTGAGGGATGGGGAGAAAAATATCTGCAGGAACAGTGCTCCCACAGCGAGTCAGCTCCCCCGCTGACCCTGCGTACCCCCCCAGCTCGCCAAGGTCCACCCAAGGAGCGAGGAAAAAGAAACACCTCTCCGACCGCCAGGCCATTGAGCCAAGACCAGAGAGGACACGGCCCCGAGGGCCGCCAACAGCAGAACCAACAGCCCACACCCACCAGGGCCGCCGTGACCCCTGCGAACCGCAGTCAGCCCGCCGTCCAAGAAGACACAAAATCCCACATGGACGACACGGCCAAGAGCGCCCGCCCAACCGCCGACAGAGCCAGGAAGCACCAAGAACAGGCCCCAACCAGGGCCCGCACACCGGCCAAGCATAGTCCAAGACCATCATCAAGGACATCCACTTAATCCCCACCCCAGAAGAAATACTACACCCACCCTTCATATTAACAACTTTCAGAACACATAACACATTAGACACCCAGGCTGGGTTTGCCCGCCCCCTCCCATTGGCCACCAGTCACGCCCCCAGACACCCACCCCCCAGCATATGAACCCCAACCCACCAGCGAGCCGAGAGCCCCCGGCCAGAGCCGGGCACCAGAGCGCCAGCCAGCCCATAGCCCGGCGACCCGCCCGCCAGAGCCCAAGACCCCCGACCCCCACCAGGCCCAAGCCCGGGGACGACACGCCCCCAGAGTCCCAAGCCCCGGCACCCGCCCCGAAACCACCCCAGCACAGCCGGGTCACCGACCGGCGACCCATGACCGCCGCCACCGACCACCCGAGGGCCCGCATGCCGTCCCTAGCAGATATCCCCCAGAACCCCCCCGGTCCTCCCCAGGTCGAAGACAAGGTCCTCCCCGCCCAAGCAGCCCCAACCCCCCGGCGCCCCAAACCCCAACCTCCCCCCCTCCAGTCCCAATGCCCCACAAGGCCACATCCCAGACCCCCCACCCTCACTACGTAACGGAGCCGATCAAAGAATGCCAAATAGATTGATCCAATGTGTCGGCAGATGCTGTTTCAAGACTAATATGATCTAACAGAAGATTTTTATACTGATTAATGCTAAGATTATTTTTATTTTTCCAATTTACGAGTATGGTTTTCTTTGCGATGCATAAGGCAGTGAAAAGCATATAGGATGTATTTTTTTCTAGTATAACATCTTCAAAGATACCCAATAAGCAAACAGATGGAGAGAGTGGGATATTAAATTTCAAACATTTAGACAAGTCTTCACATACCTGTACCCAGAACCTCTGAACGGGTGGACAGAACCAGAGCGCGTGAATATAATCATCAGGTGTGTTACTTATGCATTGTGAGCACTTGTTAGATGGTGTAAAGCCCATCTTAAACATTCGCTGACCCGTATAATGTACTCTATAGAGAACCTTATATTGTATTAATTGTAAATTGGAGATTCTAGTCAATTTAAAAGTATTTGAACATACTTGAGACCAAATTTTTTGTTCAAAGTTGATTGATAAATCTGACTCCCATTTTTCAACAGGTAGTGCTATCGAGTCATCGATTCTAGACAATTTTTTGTATATTTTAGATAATAATTTGGGTGGTTGAAAATTAATAAACTCTAACACACATGTTGGTGTTTCCAACAATGTTTTATTAAGCTTAAATTTCTTTTTTACAATTGACTTAATTTGTTGGTATTGTAGGAAATATTTATTATCAATGTCATATTGTATTATTAATTTATTAAATGGAATAAAGTCTATACCCTCAAATATGTGTTCCAGACATTCAATACCTTTCATTCTCCAACCTGTGAAATTTAACATATTATTTTCTTGTTGAATGTCAGGATTGTTCCAGAGAGGTGTATGTCTACATGGGAATAGTGAAGACTTTGTCATTTTCAGATACTCCCACCATGCTGTCAGAGATGAGCTAATATTGATGCTCTTAAAGCAGACATGTCTTTTTAAATCTGTACTGATAAATGGTAGATCTGAAATCCTAATATTATTACATAAAGTTTGTTCTATATCTATCCAAGTTTCATCTAGTGCATTCGGTTTTAACCACTTTGATATATATTGTAACCTGTTGGCTAAATAGTAGTAATAAAAGTTTGGAAGTTCTAATCCTCCGGTATCTTTAGATTTCTGTAATGTTTTTAAACTAATACGTGGAGTTTTATTTTTCCAAAGGAATTTAGATATAGAAGAGTCCAGGGACTTAAACCATTCAGTTGAAGGTTTATTTGGAATCATTGAGAATAAATAATTTATTCTCGGCAGCACCATCATTTTTACTGAGGCAACTCTTCCCATAAGTGATATGGGTAGAGATCTCCATCTAGTAAGATCGTCTTCAATTTTCTTTAATAGTGGGATATGATTTAATTTTATTAAATCCTCCAATTTAGGAGAGATATTAACACCTAAATATTTAATGTTACCTGATTGTAGTCTTTCATTAAAGCTAGGGTCTGCGATATTTGAACACTCTGGGACTCTCTGGGACTTAGAAATATTTTCAGCGCAGAAAAGCATTCTGCTCCCTCCCCTCAGAGCCATATATGGCACAGTCCGTGCTCTGCTGAACTTGGGATCTGCTCCGCCCCCTGCAGCTCTCTGCTCAGAGCCGCTGCGATATTCTGTGTTTATGGAAATAAAACCTTCTAATAAAATAAAATAAAAACATGGAGCGCTAGTCCTACAACACAAAATCCAGCAGACACCAGCAGAGGTTCACGAAGCAACGTTTGGACATGATTTAATTCGCTCGTGACTTCCTCATGTCGCTGCGCTGCTGGAATGTCTGGAATGCTCCACCTCCTCCTGTCTGCGCTGCGATATTCTGTGTTTATATGATAATATAACTGTTTAAAAAATTTAATAAAACCACGAATCACTCATCCTACAACACAAAATCCAGCAGAAATCATCAGAGGTTCACGAAGCAACGTTGGACATGTTTTAATTCGCTCGTGACTTCCTCTTTCTGTCAGCGCTGGTCTCTGGAATGTCTGGAATGCTCCACCTCCTCAGGTCTCTGCGCTCCGAAGTTCTGGGTTTATATGATAATATAACTGTTTAAAAAATTTAATAAAACCATGAATCACTCATCCTACAACACAAAATCCAGCAGAAATCATCAGAGGTTCACGAAGCAACGTTGGACATGTTTTAATTCGCTCGTGAGTCGTGACAAATCCATTTCCTCATTTCTGTCAGTGAAGGATGAAGCGATCACTTGGCTTTTGGCAAAAAAACTAAATAAAAGTCCAGCTCTGGGATAAAGAAGGGATATTTAATACATTTTGTGTCACATAAAAAACAGTCCTGCATCGCTTTGCAATCCTTTAAATGAGAACGAGCTGCGGCTGGGACAGGTGGGGGCGTGGGTTGGGGCGTGACAAACAACTCTGTTTTGATTGGCTGTCAGTGTCCTGGTCACTCTTGTGTTTTCAGTGTTTTTATAAATGCTGATAGAGAAGCAAGGGGACAATAGATTTTTTCAGAGATTACTTTGTCTAACATCAGTTTGTCTGTAGATAGTGACTAAGTGAAGAAATATGTTAAAAATATATTGTTTGAAAAGTTACAGACTACATTACAATCTTACATACCCCAGCTTTAAGAGAATTATTAAACACGCAATTTATTGGAAGAACTGTAGATTTTGTCCAGTTTATAGAATAATCAGAAACTTTTGAAATTGAGTTTATTAATTTAATAACATTTGATATTGAGTTTCCTGAGTTCTCAAGAAAAAGCAAAACATCGTCAGCATAAAGACTAATTTTATGTTCTATGTTTCTACCCTTTATGCCTTTAATATCAGCACTTTGCCTTATTGCTGCTGCTAAAGGTTCAATAAAAATAGCAAATAATGCTGGTGAAAGTGGGCAACCTTGCCTGGTGCCCCTCTGTAAACAGAAGCTTGAAGATAATTGATTATTTGTCCTGACGCACGCTGTTGGTGAACTATATAATATTTTTAACCAGTTAATGAAGTAATTCCCAAATCCAAATTTATTTAAGGTAGCAAATAAGAAATTCCAATTTACTCTATCGAATGCTTTTTCAGCATCTAAAGAAAAAATAGCTGTTTCAATATTTTTAAAATACGAATACTCTATTACATTATATAATCTTCGTGTATTTGTGTTTGAGTGTCTTCCTTTTATGAATCCGGTTTGGTCTGGATGTATAATAACAGGAGTTATCTTCTCTAGTCTTTTTGATAAGACTTTACAAATTATTTTAACATCTACATTAATAAGAGAGATTGGACGATAACTGGTAGGTAATACTGGGTCTTTGCCTGGTTTTAATAAGAGACTAATGTTGGCTGAATTCATATGTGTTGGTAGCCTGCCATTTCCTTCTGACTCAAGTAGCACTCTATAGAATATCGGTTCCAGTATATCCCAGAATTCTTTATAGAATTCCACTGGATAGCCATCAGGACCTGGAGATTTCTTATTAGGCATGCTTTTAATTGCTTCATGGAGCTCATCTGATGTTAATGGTGAGTCTAGTTTTGATGACTGACTAATATCTAGTTTTGGAAGTGTTACTTTCTCCAAGAATTCATTAATATCTCATTAGATGGATTTATTTGTGGAGTGTATAGAGTTTTATAGAAGTCTTTAAAAACATTGTTTATTTTTCCCTCATCATGAATTATATTTCCATTTTTATCTTTAATACCATATATAGATGTTTTTTCTTTGTTTAATTTGAGTTGATTAGCTAAAAAGTTCCCTGATTTATTACCGTATTCAAAATTATCTAATCTAAGTCTTTGTATCAAGAATTTATTTTTCTTATCAATATATTCATTTAGTTCTAATTTTAATTTGCGTAGCTTTTGCTGTGTTTCCTCTCCTTGTAGACCTTCTAATAGTTTAATGGATTTCTCTAATTCCTCAATACGTTTATTTTCTTTTTTCTTTT
This sequence comes from Garcialebias charrua, assembly GCA_038048925.1. Lineage (NCBI taxonomy): Eukaryota > Metazoa > Chordata > Actinopteri > Cyprinodontiformes > Rivulidae > Garcialebias > Garcialebias charrua. Next base: position 4,383 of record JBBPBX010037240.1, on the reverse strand, counting down.
TATTTGTTGAATAGGATATTATTTTACCTCTCATGACTGTTTTCCCAGCCTCCCAAAGTGTACATGCTGAAGTTCCTGGCAAGTCATTAAACTCTAAATATGATGTCCATTCTTTTTTAAAGTATTGCAAAAATTCTTCCTCTTGAAGCAGTGATGTATTTAATCTCCAATTTATATTTTTTGTTGTTTCTTTTTTATTATCTAAATTTAGAGTAACTGGTGCATGATCGCTGACAGCAATAGTGTGTATCTTAGTGTCTGAAATATTGGTCAGCAATGAATTGCTTACTATGAAATAATCAAGACGAGAATATGAGTGATGCACATGTGAAAAGAAAGAATATTCTTTGCTATCAGGGTGAAAAGTACGCCATGCATCGCAGAGTCCATAATCATTCATATACTGTTTAACTATATTTATAGATTGCCAACTGCGTTGAGCTCCCACTGCATTCAGTCTGTCTAATTTGTCATCGAAACCAAAGTTGAGATCACCTCCCATTACTAGTGAGGAATCCATGTGATTTGATAGAGTGGAAAAAAAGTCGTGAAAAAAAGCAGCGTCGTCTACATTCGGCCCATAAATGCTAACTATGCAATAATTTTGTCCAAATATTGATAACTTTAATATTATATATCTACCTTGTGAGTCTATAACCTGATCTAATACTTTGAAGTTAACGTTTTTATGTATTAAAATTGCTACCCCTCTTTGTCTTGAATTATAACAGGCTGAAAATACATTAGGAAACTCAAAAGACTTTAGCTCATCCACAGTTGAGGCCAATTTATGAATTTCTTGGAGCAATACAACATCTGCCTTTAGTCTTTTAATCTGGTTAAAAATCCTATATTTTTTACTTTGGCTACCGGCTCCATTAATGTTCCATGTGACAAACCCTAAGGTACCCATACCTGTGCTAATGATAATATAGCTAAACCACACCCAATGTCACTAATATAAAAGATACTAATAGATCCAGACAAATACATATCCCTTTAATGATTAATTATATATTATTTTTAAAATTAAAAAATTAAATTAAATTAAATTAAATTAATTAAATTAAATTAAATTAAATTAAATTAGATGGTGTAGTGGCTAGGGAATCAGACTTGGGATCCGAAGGACCCAGGTTCGAACCCCGGCCACGGCACACCTTGGGGTGTCTATGAGTGCACATCTATTTTCCCCAGCTCCCCGAGCGCTGACTACGGCTGCTCACTGCACCACCTGGTGGTGGTTGGGTTAAATGCAGAGGCCAATTTCGTCTGTCAAGTATGGGAAACATACACAGATGACAAAAATGTGAATTTAATTTAATTTAATGATTAATTATATATTATTTTTAAATAGAGTAAGTGCTCTTTTTTTTAATGAATCAGGTAAGTTTTTATTTATGAAGTAAATGTATGGATATATAGAGACGTATGTGAACCCTTGTGCTTGTGCTCCGATAATTGTTAAGATAGAAAAATAGAGACAGAAAAACAAAAAGAAATGATATACATGAAAACATAACTCAGATAAGGAAAAACAACAAAAGAACCCTCTTACCACCTCAAGTGTCATTCCACCTTGTGTACCACCACTAACTGAGTGTGTCCCACCACCGAGCTGTGCTGAAAGAAAAAATTAAATATATCTGGTAAGTAATATTAATAAATACTATATATAATAATATTAATTAATATTAGCAACCAAAACATTTCTTACCTTGATTGTCTAATAAAGCCAAGGAGTAGCTTCTGGATCTCTAAACAGCTGACCGTTTATGTAGAGTTTATCCACAGAGATGTTAGCTCTTCTTCCTTCACTTATATTTTTCTTTCTTATCGGGTACAGAACGCGCCTTCTATTCAGAATTTCTACAGGGAATTGATCATTTATGCTAAAATGTGTGCCACGCAGTTCCCTACCTCGGCTTTTAACCTGTTCTTTTTGTTTGAAATGTTCGAATTTAGCTATTATTGGCCGTGGCCTAGTATTCTCAGGTTTTTTACCTCCCAGGCGGTGAACTCGATGAAAAGTGATCGATTTAACTGTTTCAGTCGGCAACTTTAGCTGGTTCTGAATGAATGCCCGAACCGAGGCTTCAGGATCCTCTTCCGCTAGCTCCTGAATTCCAGAAAACACTAGATTTTCTCTCATGCTTCTGGCTTGAATATCTAAAATTGATTCCTTAATCTTCTTATTATCGCCAGAAAGCTGCGTCACCTGATCTGTTATTTTTTTCACTGTCCCCTTCAACTCTTTATTTTCTTTAGCGAGAGATTCTACCTGTTGTTGACTGAACTCGAGCGATTCTCTCAGGCTCTGGAATTCCTTGTGTAGTAGCTCCACTAACGCTAACCGAGCGTCCAAGCTAGATAACTTCTTGTCGATTGACTCAAGTATAGCCGTGAAGCCCGAATTATCCGCGGACGCTTCCGAAGAACTATCTGAGCTACCCTCTCGGTGTCGTTTAGCTAACGGGGCTAATTCGCTAGCAGCGCCGGATGTGCTGAGTTTGCTCATGACTAGCTTTTCAAAATAATCGTCTACAAACAATTCAAGGCTCTCCAAAGTCTCCCCGTCCAGTTTTGTTCAGTGAAGCAAATAAATCGTTATTAAATGTTAGTATATATTTTTTAATGACCTTACATTTAATTATCTAGTTTTATTTAAATAAATATGGACTTACCAATGATTTATAATCATACTCACGCACAGGCTTGAAGTTTTTCCTCAGCAGTAGCTCATAACACCTCCGCACCTCACAGAACCGGAACCATAAATTCTTCAAATTCTTGACCATTTTTATCATTACTCTTACTCCAGAGTGGACTATGAGCATTGAAATCCCCACATCATATTACCTTTCCTTCTAAATATCCCATTATTTCTTCTATTGATTCTATTGGTATATTTTTACAAGGGTTACAAAAATTTATTATTTTATATTTTCCGTCTTTGTCCCATATTTCCACCACTATATATTCCAAATCTACGCCTTTTCGTAATATCTGATATTGTGTTCCTTGCTGGTGAAGATTCTCAGTCATCCAGGACATGATAAAATCAACAAAAAAATACATTCAATACAGAAACAACTCGACTTTATTTGTAACAGACGATGTTTCGCTCTTCATCCGAGGAGCTTTCTCAATTGAGAAATGCTTAATGCTCTATAAATAAAGATGACTTGACTTGACTAGTAGAGCGCTGTATGAATGGATAAATGACGACACAGATTATAAAGAGATTTAAGATTCTTGATAAGATAGAAATATTATATATAAGGTCAAGATCAAGCTTCTTTGTCATTCACATCACATGTGGTACTTGAGGTGGAATGAAATTGTGTACACAGGGTCCCAGTTACATCTAACAATAGCAAAAATGTAATGTGTAAAAAGAACCAGTATATAAGGATCTATGCTAAACGATACGATGTTTAGGGATCCATGAGTCTAACAGCCTCATGGTAGAAGCTGTTCCTCAGTCTGGTGGTTCTGCACTTAAAGGTATTGTGACAATATGCTAAAACATAGACATCTTTAGAAAGAGGAGCTACTCAGTTTTGATTTTTTTGTACACAGATGCTTCGAATAATTAAAATACAGTATAAAAGTATTTTTTAATAAAACTAACTGTAATGTGATAGGGCTTTGTAAACACCCTCACTTAAACATCTTCACCTAGAACGAGAACCACACAAAGAAACAATAAATGATTATAAAATTTAGTCACACTTTGCAAAGGGGATACCACTTCAAATTCGCTTGGAGCCAGGCTCAACCGTGTTTGAAGCAAGTCCGAATTGGTCAGCGCGTGCTGGGATTTTATTCTCTCAAAAGTAGGACAAGGTGAGATTCAGATAGCACATGAACATACAAGAACGTAATATCAAAAACAAACCAGAACGTGATGTCAGAACATTATCTGTAATCAAACATAAGCTGGCCCAACCAGCGTCCTTGTTCTGTGTCAAGGAGACGAATGCACGCACTCTTTAGATAAGTGTTTGTTACATACAGAGAGAATTTAGAAAGAGAGTTGAGTAATGATTTTGTTAGAGTACATTAATAAAATAAGTTTTATATGATAAATGTTAAAAACTCTATCAAGTGCATCACAGTTTTCGGGTGGAGAAAGGAGGGGTCAAACGCAGACACATTTTTATGACGCAATATAATGAATGCACATTGTAAATAACAATGGTAGAGAATATGTAAACCGAGGAATTAAGCAATTTAAGTGAAGATTTGAGTGATTTGTCTTCAGTTTGGAAAGCTGAAGTTATTTTGAGTGATGAACAAGAAACAGCTGGTTCTAATAAAGGTCTGCACCCGTATTTATTTGAGCCTTACCGTTCAGGGAGAAGGGGGACTGCGAGATTT
>JBBPBX010037239.1:0-31033 GCA_038048925.1 Garcialebias charrua | reverse complement strand
AATATGTTTGTTTTCATCATGGTAAACTTTAAGTAATGTGCCAACAGAAAGGTCCAACTGTCTGTTTGTTTTAATTTGAATTCTTGTCAACGTAGTTATTAAATCAGAGCTAATATCGATACAAATGTTTAATGTAATTCTTGTGATAGTTTCAATAAAAGGTCTATTTTTTGGTAGACCAATATAAGTTGAGTCTAAGCGTGAAATTACATTTCTTGTCTAATCACAGTAAAAACAACTTAGTATCGGAAAAAGGAAGAACTCGCGCTTTGGTGGCAGTTTGTGCAAGATTAGAGTCTGCTAAACTGCGCATCTACAATAATGATGGCTCAGTAAGTGTTTAAATACCTTACAGCTTCATTTATTCTATTACAATTGGTGGCCTCGTCCGAGTTCCTGGAACGTTTATTAAGTTGTTTGGTGTAGCTTATTATTGTTACGGTGTTGTTGGCTTAGTTTTGCATCCTGGTTTTGGGCTTATAAGAATAGTTTTGGCTGGGGGGTGTCCGGGAGTTGCTAATCGTGGCATTGTCTGGATTATTTTCCCGTTAGAATTATTTTTCATTCACATTTGAGCGTATGCTTGGAGCGGGTGCGTGATAAATGTTTTGTCTGTGCTTGTGAGACGTTTCATTACGTGTCACGAGGCTGCATGCATCTTTCATTGTTGTGACCGCCGAGTCACGATCCTGTTTCATTCTATTACATCTGCGATTTATTGTTGAAGGTCTGTTTCACACATATGCTGCTCCATTAAGTGCCTTTTTCTGTTACAACGTGTGTTGCCGAGGTTCGGGAAAACCCACTCCGCAAGGACCGAGATCCGGTTCCGTTTGACGTAAAGTCCGTCGTTGTACACAGTTAGCGTGCTGCCTCCCCTGGGGGCGTGAGAGTTAGTTTGGATGTGTTTTAGCTCATTGACAGTATTTTCTGCGGTGTAAAAATACGTTTATTTTGTGGAAGAGAGTCCAGTACTTTGGATCGGGCTAAGCTAATCGGTACCGAGAGACAAGATGGCTGCTTAAAACGCTGTGATTGGTCCATTGTGTGTCGCGTTCAAGAACGTTGGTTTCTGTAGACTCTGATTGTCAGATTCATTTTTGCACACATTTCTGACGGTTTATTTGTGTTGTTTGAGTTCTATGCGCGTGATATCGTCGAAGACTGGCTTAACCGCGGTGTTTTGCGATATTTATGACTGTTTTAGAACGTTAAAAAGTCCGTTCCTCGCTAGAGTTCAAGAGACCGCAGGTCCGTGAACGCACCGCTCGAACGGCACGTCACACGTGGGTGGCGTTAGGTTTGGAAGACACAATTTCCCATGAACACTTGGGTTTTAGAACTACAGTTCTGTCTTCGCTGTGATTGGTCGATTACGCTGTATGTGTTGACGCATGCGCAGTGGGTGAAGCCCCGCTCCTCGTCACTTTTCACTTCAGCTACTTGTCCCAGACGAGTTTCCGTGCTTGTTTGTCCATTACTGTCATTAAAAAGACTGTTTAAACGCGGTGTTTTTGAGATTTTAATGGGTGGATTGAGCGGTTGCTCTGAAACTGCCGATCGCCATGTGACCAGGTCACGTGACACCGATTTTGCCGGTTTTATGAGGACCGACCTTATTTCTTTTGAACGCAGTTTAAAAGGTTTCACAGTTCAACCGATTTTGCTCACATGATTTCGTTTTTGTGAGCCTGGGGCTCTGAAGCTGTACCACGTAACGCTTTGGGTCTGTCTGCTTGATGCTTTTCATCCGTGTTAGATGTCTGTGGGCTAAAAAACTGCAGCTTCGCTCGCTGGTGATAACAGCGCCTCTATAGCGGTCAGATAGAGAAATTACAGTCGCTGTGATAAACTCACTTCCGGCGCTGTGCCCCCTGCTGGTTACTAGAGAAGACGCAGTCTTCCTGTAATGTGTACATGTTGAATGTTCCTGTTGTACACGGGATACATTTTGAACTATTGTCCTCACAGCACACTTTTCATTTGATTTTCACATATAATCAAATGTTGATGGCAGAACAGTTACACAGATTTAATACAGACATGTCTGTTGTTGATAAAATTTGACACCTTTCTCATCAATTCTGTGCACAACTAGCTCTCTGTCCCTGTTTTGTTTTAATCTGCAAGGTTAAAATAACACACATGAGGCGTCCTTTGTTTTGATTTTCACAAAAATCTCACAACGACAGCCGTTTTTGTTTGACCTTGTCACAGGTCGACAAATTAATAAACATCATTGATTTTTATTTCATTTAACATCTTGGATGTTTTCTGAGCAGCTCATACACTTTGCATATTTGCAAGCTGCGAAATGAGACCCGCTTTACTTGATTTTTCACAGGACATCAGTACAAAGATGGACGTTCAAACAGGTGAGTCACCTGAGGGGGCCTCTTGCTCTGTGTATCCTAGATGGATGGATGGGGGCCTTGGGTTTCCTGCCCGTGCTTACCGCAAAGTGGGGGAATCTGCCTCATCGTATGCTAATTACTTAGCTGCTAGGAACGTCCGTCAGGATAAGTGGGAAAATCCCCTGTCATTCTACGACAGGCTAATCTCGGTCTACTCCGGGGGCAAAACTATCCCTGGTTTAGAGGAAAATGTGGAGTTTAAACGTCTTTTCATTATGAATCTTATGCCTTTTCAAATGAAATGTATTCATTTTCTGGTTGATTGCAAAAAAGATTCTATGGATGTGATAAGACAATATGCTGCGTCAGTTTTTGAGGCCGAAATACAACCTAGGATACCATCAGAGGTTTGTACAGGTCAAAAGGTCACATCCCACTCGCAGACATTAGAAGAGGTTCCCTCTACTTCAAAGTGCGAGAGGACACAGGTTTTTCATGATAACAAACAACAGATCAGTTCCAGCTGGAACAGTGGCTCTGGTCGGTTCACGGGGAGTTCTGAACCCCCTGCCCCTCAGGTTGAAAACCTTGAGATGAGCAGAGAACCACAAAAGGCAGGTCTTCGCTCTCTAGATGAACCAAGATGGTTCAGGTCGAACCAAAAGAGTTCTCACCTAGGTCTCACAGTGGGTGAACTTCGAGAGAAGTTGATGTCTGGGAACCGTGACCCTTTGAAAGAGGGTCTGTCCCGACATGTGCCCCCGAGAAGCGGCCTTCCTGCCCCTCGAACTGCACAGTTTGAGACATGCAATGAGTCACACATGCTCCAGATTATGGAAACGGCGCCTCCGCGCGAGGACGTGACTGGGGTTGTGCGTTGTTTGTCAAATGATTTAAATGTTACAGTGGTTGACCGAGCTGACACAACGTATGACGTTGTCCTTGATGGTAACACAAACAACCTTGTTCAACCTGACGATGCGACGCGCGGCACTGCCTTGTGCAGCAACTCAGTGCACACAGTTGACAACAACAACGTCAACACTGACATAAATGCTGGCAGCAAACAAATTGCTGAAAATCCACATCCTGGAGGTCATGAGGCAGACTGCCATCATGATGCTGACAGCGACGATGATTACACAGACGGAGTTACACGTACTCAGTGGCGTGTGCTTAAACCTAGAAGGTTTCTGTGTAAGTTTATGAGAATGGGGCACGCTAAGAAGGCTTACCTGCCACTTAGACTGGAAGGGGTCTTCGCGCGAGAGGCACTCCTGGATAGCGGCTCAGACGTGACTATCATGTCAGCCGAGCTGTTTGAGAGGCTACGGACCGCCGCTAACAGTGTTGGCAGAGTGATACCCCTGACAGAATGTGCTATAGAGTTGCGAGGACTCTCGGAAGTGGGAACAACCATGACAGCTATTGCCATGGTTCACATGCAGATTGGCGAGACGACAATTTACCATCCGGTACATGTGTCTACAGTGAACTCCATCCCATTTCTGGTCGGCCAAGATTTTATAAGTCGCTTTGAAGCGATTATAGATTATGGCAGTCAGACAATGTGGGCCACAGTGAGAAGTCCGCTGCCAATCGAGGTACCTCCCCAGGGTCAGGACACTGACTGTCTAACAACAGGTACCGCTGAGGTCACATGGGATTCCCCAACCGAGACCACAGACCCGGTAAGTGAACCTTCATATACAGGTGAGACAGAGGAGACTCAACAATTTGACCAGACTCTGGCCCATCACGAGGACCTCCTCTGCGAGCTGACACCTTCAGCACTCCCTGACCACTTCCTACCACAGGTAGATGAAGGTGTGGAGATCCAAGAGTCCCACACCGATGACGCTGTACTGTCCTATGGGACGGGTAATTCGGCAAACAACCATGCTTTCAGTGAAGTCTTGGTTCAAGGACATCTGAGCCCACGTAGTGACAGTCTACAACACGCTGACAGTCACTTGGACTTCATTGTTACAGATTTTGAGGACCCCTCCTCAAACAAAAGGGGGGCAGACTCACACTTCCTACCACAGGTAGAGGACGGTGTAGAGGTCCAAGGACCCCACACCGCAGACACTGTACTGTCCTCTGGGACAGGTAATTCAGTTATCATCCAAGCTTTCAATGAAACCTTGGTTCAAGAGCATTTGAATCTAGAACTACTCAGAGATGACATAGTTCTTACAGACTCAAAGAGCACCTCTTCATTCATGAAGTGGGAAGACATACTTCACAACGACAGAGACACGCCTGCGACGGCGCCGACGTTGTGACACACCTGCATTACGCAGAAACGTGGTAAACGTACAGAGATACGTTGGCCGAGACCTATAAGGTTCCTGTACAAGGTTCCCCATAAACTGCGCGAACAGCTTAAACTAAACAATGGCATCCTAACTCGTGCCCGTGGACGGACGTCCACACCCGTGCGCGTGGTCCCTCATGACCACAGGGGGGTGATGTTAGGTCATGCCCATGTCAAGGACAAAGTTTTCAATAACCCCACAAACGACAAAGAGCTCGCAAACTCACAGACTTCATGGGAAAATAAGGTCGTCCAAACACAGGTTAGTAAATAAACTAATCAGTTTAGACTGTATTTCTCGTGTGTGACACATTGGAATCTGACGACCAGAGTGAGTTTGACGTAGTGAAACGTTGTTTTTAGTTGCTTGATTGCTACTTTTGTTGTTATTGAAGTTGTTATTGTTTTCTGAACACTCCCAGCCAAAAGAGGTTTTGATTGTTGATTAGTTGAAGACTTAAATGGATTTTAACTATGCCAACATGCTGTTCATTTTGTTAAAGATCTCAATCTTTGATGAGTCATAGTAGATTAATACTACTTAAGGTACTATAATCTACACTGATCTCCCAATCATTTATGTAGAACCGATGCGATCGTTTCTATTCTAGATCTATTCATTTTGATGAGTCTCGCCATAGACTTCAAAATTTTTAGGGATTACCAAATCTTGCGTCGTTCGTCTAAAAGACAACAGACATTTAGACCAAACTAGTTTCATTTTTATTTTAGTTTAACCTAAACTAATTAATGAATGGAGGAATAGTTTGAATGAAGAGGCCTTCGTTACAGAAGCCCTCCACATTTCTATAGGTATAGATCCCTATTTCTGATTTTTACAGCATTGATCCACCCCTTAATTGGTAATTGTAGCTGATCTAATCCATGATAGCTTACATACCAGGTGCATATAGGTAAGGCTTAATGTAGAATCCCAATCATAAGCCCACCTAAAACCACATAATTGCATGACACATTGAACCAGGGTGGCACCGACTGGAAGCCATCCAGCCTGCAACCTTCGATGTGGGGACCTGCTGATCCAACGTTGGTCTTCAACCTTCATCCAAGGCCGCCTCCTCTGCTTCAATCGAGGGATCCCCTCTACATGCTGATTAAATTCCATTCTTGCTGATGAAATCAATAACCCCCATCGTTGTGGATTTACCGTTGTGGATTATAAGACTTTGTTTCCAAGGGATCACAGACTCAGTTTTCCATGGGTTAACAGACTATGTTTTCCAAAGGATTGAAAGCTTACCGCAAAGGGATTACCTACGAACAGTATGGAATTTCCAAAAACATTATGGGAGTATAATTTTGAACTTTTTTTTTTGACTTTTTTTTTCCACTTGCTGGATTACATAGAGGTCAGAGACATTCGGTGGTATCCTTTCGTGTTGGAACTCATCTCCAAGGACAGGCGATGACTTCCAAAAAGGGGGACTGTAGTGATACACCTAACCTCTGACATTTTAGGCTTGACCTTCAAGTACACCTCTCTGCATCTCTTTGGAACTCTCAGTGTTACACCTTCTTGAAGCCTTCAAGGAGACGAGTAAACACTATTTTGGTTAACAATTATTATGAATTAATGGACACTAATTAATCAGATTGAACTTTCTCTTTAATGTGTGTTAATTCAGAATTGATCAAACAGTATTTTTGTCATTTCAATGATGATTTTACTAAACTGGTATATTTTAAATATGACAAAGTTAAGAGAACATCTCAGAATGATCATGCTTTGAACTGTCTGCTCTAGGCAGAATAAGTGTCGAAAGTTGAAGGAACAATTCTCCGTCTATTTGTTTGAACTGTTTTTGGAACGAAAGAGAAGTTCTAGACATAACTTAATCTTCGGTCTCCCGTCCGTTCTAAAAACAATTCATCTGTGCTTAAACAGAGAGTGCTCTGTTTTCACACCTGCAGGTTTTTGTTTTGTCTCCGTGCTGGGACTCAGTTCTCAGCACTCACTGAGTTTTTGAGTTCTCGGGGAGAAGGGAAGACGCACGGACGTTTTTCTCCAAGCTGATGTACGTTCCGGTCATATGCCAACTCGACCCACGTCTCAGCTGAGAGTCGCGGCAAAGCCTTGCTGTGCCTCAACACTCATTTTCTGAAAGAATTTGTTTTCTGAAGTTTTACTTTGAAAGTCCAACCAGTGCGATTGGGGCCTGTTCCTGCCGGTGAATGCGTGCTCCCGCTCGTCTGATCCAGTCATACACGCACGAAGTCCTCTGGACGCTCACTGGACCACACAGTCCGTTAGTGTCCACAAACTTCTCAGTCCTCACCTCGCAAGACGTCTCGTCACCAGGTAAAGAGGCGTTGTCTGTATGCTGCACGTGTCGGAGGCTCAGCCTGATCCGTATGGGAAAGGTGCCACTCTGGTTGTTTCAAATAATTAATTTCAGTTAACTTAGCTTTCATCTTCCTCCTCCTATTTCTTCTTCTCATAAGCTATTTAATATGTTTGTTTTCATCATGGTAAACTTTAAGTAATGTGCCAACAGAAAGGTCCAACTGTCTGTTTGTTTTAATTTGAATTCTTGTCAACGTAGTTATTAAATCAGAGCTAATATCGATACAAATGTTTAATGTAATTCTTGTGATAGTTTCAATAAAAGGTCTATTTTTTGGTAGACCAATATAAGTTGAGTCTAAGCGTGAAATTACATTTCTTGTCTAATCACAGTAAAAACAACTTAGTATCGGAAAAAGGAAGAACTTGCGCTTTGGTGGCAGTTTGTGCAAGATTAGAGTCTGCTAAACTGCGCATCTACAATAATGATGGCTCAGTAAGTGTTTAAATACCTTACAGCATCATTTATTCTATTACAGTATTAACCATATCTCAGGAATCCGTGTACGGTTCGTTCTTATTGGTTTTTCCGTTTCAGAATAAAATACTGTATACGTTTTGTTGACGTAGTTATACAGGTGTTGTGCCGAAAATTGCACCTCTTCGGTAAAACGCACCCGCGTTAAGGAATTAGAGTTTCAGGGCACTTTCAGTAGTCCAAAAATACATCCACGTGTGCTTTTCTGTGTACAAAAGTGGAGAAAAAAAAAAGATAAAAATAAAATAGCTGTCTTTTGGTAATTATAAAAAGGGAAGCATGTTATCTGTAATTTGAATGTGTGAGGAAGAAAGGGCCTGGTGTCTTTTTGTGTAGTCTGTACGCCTATGGTTTCAACTGTAAGATGTAACAAGTGTAGTTTTGACAACTACACTTGTATGAAGAACTATAAACTGTATGGCAAAATAGTACCAAAATGACAACAATTAAGTGTACTCTCTTTTTTCCACAGATGAGGAAGGATCATCCAAGCTTCAAAACATCCTTGTATTTGTAACTGGAGCAGATACCACCAGTTGGCTTTTTTCCACCACCAACCATCGAGTTTCTACATGAGGAAGAATGCTCCTCAAAATGAATGCTTCCCATGGCAAACACCTGTATAAACTGCTTGAAACTCCCGCTCCTAACATCGTATGAGGTGTTTAAGGAAAACATGGACTTTGCTTTAGGGAACACACAGGGATTTGGGAGAACATGAGAGGTTTCTGCTCGAATGAAATACACTTAAAGTGTATAGTTGTGTAAATAAAGCTTAGAAACTATGCAAACCTTGCTAAGGCTGGTCCTGTTTAGCAAAGTGTTTTGGTTCAAAAGTTGTTACATTGTAAAATAATGTGCAGGTATGCTGGTGAAGATTCTCAGTCGTCCAGGACATGATGAATCAAAAAAGGCGTTCAATACAAGATCAACTGGACTTTATTTGTAACAGAAGACGTTTCGCTCATCATCCGATGAGCTTTCTCAATTACCAGAGAATGGCTGAACATGAAAAGAGTACCACTTTATAGATTGCTAATACATAGTTTGTAGAAATGTTATTAAATCCTATATAAACACTTTCTAACTCATTAACTACTTATTATGCTTTATTTAAAGGTGATTGAGACTAAATTTACCAGTTTTTTTTATTTTACAATAGTGAGCCAAATCTGTTCACCTATATTCATCTAATTGTTATATTAACACATTTCAGACTAAGTTACTACTTTGTAAGCGCACTGATCCTAAAATAAGTTTTACAAATGCTTATTGTGTTTACAATGTAGTAACTTAGTCTGAAATGTTTAATATAACTCTAGATGAAATAGAAATTAGGATATATTTGGCAAGAAAATTGTCAGTTTTGTCTCTGTCACCCTTGATTAAGTCAGAGTCAGAGTCAGAGAGTCTTTATTGTCATTTGCACCGCATGTGGTACATGTGATGAAAACGAGATTATGTACACGAGGTCCCAGTTACATCCAACAACAAATGAAAGAGAAAAACAGTAATAACATCTAGAACTAACTAAGAAAAACATCAACTAGTAATACACTAAGCCTAATATAGTGGGAATAAACAGCAGCACGAACATGAGTCTGTATGAGCAGATGGTCACAGATGAACACAGCAACAAGAAAACAGATCAGCATCAGCATGATGTGATATTTTGCAGTGTTTATTTTTTATTTTATTTTTATTTATTCATGAGTCTAACAGCCTCAGGGTAGAAGCTGTTCCTCAGTCTAGTGGTTCTACACTTGATGCTCCTCAACCTCCGTCCTGAGGGGAGTGGGGCAAAGAGTGAGTGTGCTGGATGAGTGAGGTCTTTCATGATGCAGGTGGCTCTTTTCCTGCATCTGGAGGTGTAAATGTCTGTGATTGTGGGGAGACTGACTCCAACAGACTTCTGTGCAGCCTTCACCACTCTCTGTAGAGCTTTCCTCTCTTCAACTGTGCAGCCTCCATGCCACACGTTGATGCTGGAGCACAGGATGCTCTCCACTGCACACCTGTAGAAGGAGGTGAGGACTGGGCTGCTCAGACCAGCTCGTCTCAGCCGTCTGAGGAAGTAGAGTCTCTGATGACCTTTCTTGATCAGGCTGGTGGTGTTGTTGCTCCAGCTGAGGTTATCATTCATGTGTACACCCAAGTATTTGTAGCTGGAGACCACTTCCACTGCAGACCCGCCTATTTTCAGTGGGGCATGGGTGTGTTTGTTCCTTCTGAAGTCCACAATCATCTCCTTTGTCTTCTTCACATTCATGTGAAGATTATTCTCTTTGCACCAGCTCTCCAGGTGTTCCACCTCCTGTCTGTAGCTGGACTCATCATTGTTTGTGATGCATCCCACCACCGCTGTATCATCTGCAAACTTAACAATATGACAGCCTGGAAGTGTGGCTGTACAATCATATGTGAGCAGAGTGAACAGAAGGGGGCTATAGTTTTTTTCAGAGATTACTTTGTCTAACATCAGTTTGTCAGTAGATAGTGACTGAGTGAAGAAATATGTTAAAAAATATATTGTTTGAAAAGTTACAGACTACATTACAATCTTACATACCCCAGCTTTAAAGCTCCACTGTTAGGGGATTATACTTTTGTTATGTTACCCTTTTCACAATTATAAAATAAATTGTATTTCATCTATATACATCAACTGTTTGAGGTTTACTTACTTGGTTTGTGTTACACCCCAGTGCCATGACTAACTTCCATTAAGAGGGTTGTAACACTATTGAGAGAGTTAAGAAATGCACTACGTAGTGCCGTCTCACCCCAACCGGATTCCTCCGCGATGATGCGGAAGTGAATGGAGAACTTGGCCACAGTCTTTTTTCCCTGCCGGACTGAAAATATTTTTTGGGAAGCTTCCTCCTGCAACAAAGGATAGTCAAATACCTTGAGAAAATCTCTGATGAACTCAGCGAATGGCAAGACCTCGACTGGACGTCGGCAGAGGTAGGCGTTGGCCCACTGGAGTGCTTCACCCTTCATAGAGGCAACCATATATGACACGCGTGAAGAATCAGAGGAGTAAGTTATCGGAGCATGGCTGAACACCAGATTGCACTGAAGTAGAAAACCACCACATTTTCTTGTGTCCCCCTCAAAAAAGTCTGAAGGCTTGATGTCAGGTTCTCTGATCTGTTGAACGTGCTGTTTTTCCGTAGGGTCCATGGTTGTAGGCTGTTTAAGAGAAAGAGATGGGTTATTGCTTGTCCTTTGTTGAAGAGAAAAAAACATATTACCCAACTCTAGGAGATTATTCTGTATCGTCTCTTGTTGTTTCAGAATTTGTTGTAGAGCTAGAGTTTGTGAAGCTCTTCTGTGACTACTTCCTGGTTGAAGTAATTCTTCCCCAGTCGTGCCAGAGGGGTCAGTTTGGCTGGGACAATCTATCATGATGTTGTTTGTAAGACCCCGAAGTGTCAGACCGAGAAAGAGTACACAACAACTAGGTATACAAAATAAGTGTTCTTTATTTACAGGTGAGTTGGAAGGAAGAGCTGGAAGAGAATGAAGGAGAGGTGAGTATCCAATCTTGTAGACTTGATGTTAGAATCTTGAGATGATCAGAGTTGTCTTACTTGTTGTTTAAGGATAAGGAACCGAAGGAGAGGTGAGGTCCTGGTTTCGACAAGGAGGAGGAGTAGGTAAGCCACGGTGGAGCGAGGAACAGGTAGACCCAGTAGTTTGTTGTACCGCTGATGAGATTGGACTCTGATGATTCTGCAGGTGCACACTGGAGAGCTGGATGAGGCCCGTGGAAGGACTTCAGAGGAGCAGGACATGGAGGTCCTGGAGATGAGCACATACAATCAAGATTGGCTGTGAAGGAACAGGTAAGTGACTGGTAACTAGTTTTCCCATAGGCAAAAGTTGTCCCAGCACTGAAGAGGTGTCTGGTCACTGCTTAAGTAGGCCACCAGGATCAGTCCACCTCAGGCAGCAGCAGGTTAATCTCATCAGCGTAATAAAGCTAGATTCATACTCGACGCGTCGCACAGCGCGCGAGGGTGCGCGCTCCAAAAGTGACGCAATTTCACAGTCCCCGCCCCTGCGCGTTGGCCCCGCGCGTGGGATTAGAGCGTGTCGTGCACCTCTGAATTTTTTAAACTCCGCAAGCCTAAGACCAAAACGCAAGTCTAACTCAGCCTTTAGAGGTGAGCTGTGGAGAGAGTGAGTGAAGACAGGCCGGGGAGAAATCAGGAATCCTACACTAATATTGTACCATAGCACATATAGCATTTTACTACCTCAATGTACCTTAAATGTGTCATTGTTAATAGGAGCTAGTTACTTGCAAGAGGCTTTGTTTTCATTCTCCATATCAATGCAAAGTGTTCAGAAATAGTACAAAACCATCAATTACATTTAGTATATAAAATTGTTAATGTTTGATAATTATTTTTTATAAGCAAATTCAAACAAATGTAGCCATCTCATACTAACTCCACAAACAAAGAAAAAAAACTCACTAGTTGCCACTTTTAGAATACACAGTCAACTGAAGGCTTTTTTACAAACATAGCCATCTAAAAGATGAAAGGCATATCAGTCAGAAATGGCAAATAGGCATTAAATAAAGGGCTTTCAATGACATAAAGCCTACCTGCAGCCAGCCTAGTTGTGTCACTGCACGGATCTGTTCCCGGACAAAAAAAAAGATCAGAAGTACAAAGTACATGATCGGTACTGAAAGGTACAGCTGCAACATTCCTTCCCTCAACTGACTACTGTGACATTATTTACTGAATGCTCCTACAAGCACCCTGCAGATGTTGGACACTGCCTATCATGGTGCACTTAGACTCATAACTGGCTGTAACTACCGTACCCACCACTGCACCCTGTATTCACTGGTTAACTGGTCATCATTAGCCTGGTTGAAACCAGACCCTTGTCCTTCACTTCGCTTTGGACTAGGGTCTGGCATTCCTCCCATAGAAAACGATTTCTCCGGCAGATTTTTGAATGGACCAATCAGAGAACAGAAGGCAGAGTTTTGTTAGTTTAGCCTGGCGAGGCCAGGCTATTCAGATAAATTGCTCAGAAACCACTCGGTGGATATTTTTTCTGCCACCAGTGTGTAATTATATGTCTCTAATTTACTGACTGTTGGCCTAGATTAAACATTTGAGATAAAATTCGATTTTTTATCATTTATTTTCGTAGCGCACCCGAGGCTGTTTGGAAAATGTCAAACCGAAACTAGTTAAATCCAGCAGATTTGACCATTTCGTGAATTGATTTAGGAACTGTTAAGCTCAGGAGCACTTCTGATATAACGTCAGATAAGAAATATATTTTTTATCAGCTGAGAAATAATAGTTTTACCTTGTTTTTCATGAAAATTCCTTCGTGGCGGCAGCCATCTTGAATGACGACGTCAGTCGACGTCGTTCAAAACTCCGCCTTCTGCTCTCTGATTGGTCCGGTCAAAAATCGGCCGGAGAAATCGTTGTCTATGGGAGGAATCCCAGACTGTGCAGTGAAGGGAAATGAGAATTGAGCGGAGCTGTGCAGGAAGGCGAGGGCCAGGCTAGGTCATCATTAACTTCATGCAGACTCTCCCACTGGTACATTTTCATCTTTAAATCACTTCTTGGTCTGTTGCCTTCATTCATCTCCTCCTACAAGTCACTGTGAGTGCAGCTACAGCGTGCGCTCTCAGGACATTATTACATGCAGTGTTCCCTCAGTGCAGACTGGACTATGCAAAAGGGCCTTCTCCTACTCTGCTCCTGTTTCCCGGAATATCTTGCAAAACGATCTGAAGCTCTCAGCCCTGACCTCTCTAAGTGGCTTCAAACATCTGTTAAGTTCATGGCAAAAACCAATACATCGCCTTACAAACTAGCTGTTTTTGTTTAGCTTTTTTAGTATTATTTTCTTCCGTTTATCTTTCAATTTATGTTTTTTTTTTTATGATTGTCTACTGTTGTCATCTGTGTTCTTTGTTCAAATCAGGTCTCTCCTGTAAATGAGTCCCAATGTTCAGTGAGAACAACCTGTATAAATAAAGGTTGAACGAAAAAGAAAATTATTCACACAATGACTTGGCAATTGTTTATACACTTGATTCCCTTTCTTGATACAAACACAAACCACAGAGCTACCACAGCCCTCTGTGTGGAGCAGAGAGCTGCCATCTAGAGTGCCCGTAGGAGCAGATGGTGGGGGTCAAGGGCCTTGCTCAAGGGCCCAGAGTGGGGCAAATGAGGGTGGAGACAAGTGTTGGTGTTTCACCTTTCCCTTCCACATTTTGATGTTGTCAGTCTGGGCAGTTGAACCGGCGACCGTCTGATCACATGATCACAAGCCCACTTTCTTTAACCTCTGCTCCACCACTCCACTAAACATTACTTTATTGTACTTGTACATAGTGTTTATTTATTCATACTTTATTACATAACCATAGTTATAATCTGTCCGCCTGTACATACCTGTTGGATGTCCAGTAGCCTATGAACAAAATGTATATTATTTATTACTTGCACACCATTTTATAATGTATGTGTAAGGATGGCATCATCTAGTGGGCCTTCCTTGTGGGTGCATCTCCTCATTTATCCTGATTGGTTTCTCCTTTGTCTGGTCTCAGCTGTTTGTAATTATGTCCTGTCCTGCCTGTGTATACAAGTCTGTCTGTGAGTCTTGTCCTTTGTCGCTTTGTCGTTGGGTCTACCCTGTCTTTTCCTGCCTATCCTGATCCCTGTTTTTGTAAGTTGCTGCCATGTCAGCCTTTTTGATTCATTACTATTAAAGAGTATTTATGTTTGTAAATCGAGTCCTGAGTCTTACATGCATCATTGGGCTCACTCCTGCCCTGCTGTGTCAGAACCCTGACAGTATCATTTAGTTTGTCAGTCTTCTACATCAGCATCAATTAGGTATTACATCAATCTCATGTTTGTCTATAAAGAGTAGGGGGAAAGTACTTAGCAGGATTGCTTCAACTTGTCGAGGACCTATTTCAATAATCATGTGTTTTCTGATGAAACTGAGTCATCTATTAATGACCGCAGAAGAAAATCTAAACGTACAAAGTATACACCATTTTCTTCTTCCGACAGGCTTTGTATATATTGTTTGTATATATATATATTTCATTTACCGTTTATTTATCCAGGTAGTCTCATTGAGCCACGAGAACTCATTTTCAAAAGAGACCTGTTTATGGAGCAGATGGTGGGGGTTAAGGGCCTTGTTCAGGGGCCCAGAGTGTATATACATATACTTTTTTTAGTCATTATTGAAGAATCAAGAATCAAGAAGAATCAAGAAGGTTTATTAACATTGCATCAATTTTCACCAATTACAACGTAAATATGTAGTTGCAGCATCCAGAAGAGAGAATGAGTGCAAAAGCTGCAGCAAAACAAAGCACATAACATGTTTTATCAACACACGATATGTTTTATCAACACACGACATGTTTATTCAACACATGATATGCTCTTAGCGCGGCCAGGCCCAATCTGTCCCCAGATGAAGGTCAAAAGCAGGAAAAACAGGCAGAAACACTGGGATTCACAGCATTGATATTAAAAAAAGATGAATCACATTTTGTCTTCAAGACACCGCGTGATTCAGTAAAAACCATATCAGAGCACATTTAGTTACAATAACAAAGGAAATACGGCAGGCAAGGAGATTGGGTCTATGATTAATTTCAGACAAGCACAGAGTTCAGCAGATGTGCAGCTGGGTGTTATCTGAAGCTTCACAGAAATCTCTGGGGAGGGGGAGGGGGGGGGCTCTTCAGCTCCTCACTCTGGGAGAATGGATTCCCACAGCCCGCTTTTCAAGGACATGTGCAGAAGCCAGATAATGTTCTTGTTTGTTATCCAAATAGACCACAGTGTTCTTTTCCACTGCCGCCTCCAAGTCTGTGGGTGCTGTTTCATGGCCGAAAGAAATCCAAATATGTGGTTCTGCTCTGCCCCGCTTCATGAACTTCCACCTGTCCCTTGATCGATCCGGGGTGGCTGCAAACAAGTCCCAAAACGGACAGCAGGTGCACGGTGGTCCACCACTGCACCAATCGTGCGATTGAGCTCATACAGCAGCTGGGATGAGGAGCTCACGGCCCGGTTCAGAGAATTTTGCTGATCAGGCAGTGCCGACAGCGCTCTGATAGCCGCCGAAGCCTCCCTCAGCTTCCGATAACAAACAACTCCGGTTACGCCAAAAAACAGAGCAGTTGCTACCAATAATCCAATAATCCACAAATCCTCCACGTCCTCCACACTCAGAACGGACAGACACATGGGCTGCCACTGACCCCACGAGTCCAGCACGTATCCAGCCGCGTGTGTGTCGGAGGGACAGACAGCTTCTCCTGGCACGGTCCGCTTCGTGGAAAAAATCTTATCCATTGAAGAAACAGCCCAATTGATTAATTCCATATTGGTTCGAGTGAGCGCTGAAGGGTCACAGACGAGACGAAAAGCAAGCAGGGAGTAGGAAAAACTTAGGGAGGGAAGAGCAGAAAGATATGCGACCTGCCTTGCCGAGTGCCGGAAGAAGTAAGTCGCGGGAATGACAGCTAACGCAGCGCCGCACACCCGTTTATCGGCATGAGACTGAACATGCGTACATACTGGTCCATAAACATGGTAAATGGTTAATGGTAAATGGAGCTTACTTATATAGCGCTTTCCAGCCCCCTGTGAGGGACCCCAAAGCGCTTTACAGCACCAGCCATCCACCCATTCATACACCGGTAGTGGTAGACTGCCATGCATGGCACCAGCCAGTCCTACCGGGAGCAACTCAGGGTTGAGTGTCTTGCCCAAGGACACAACGACACATGGTGTGGGAAACCGGGGTTCGAACCTCCAACCTTCCGATCGGGGGACGACTGCCATTACCACTACACCACAGCCGCCCCATATGGATGGACACATCACACCCATCAGAAACAGTTGCAAACATCAGGAACAAGTCACACCCATCACAGTACATGCACAAAACTTTATTTACAAACACTTAGCTAACACATTACACCACACATTCATCTGTAATAAATCTATAGGGCGTTTGTGTAATTAAACACTTACGAGGTCAGTTTACTGACTTACCTATAGTTTGGATGAAAGATCCGAGCAGATGTTATCTACACAAATCTACCATCCTTTTCACAGGGTCTCAACTTTTTCAGACTGAATCAATAAATCTGTGGCTCAGTGAATGTAATGTAACTTGACAGGAAACGTTATTATGTTGACCTACCCAAAGGCAGAGTCATTTAATAACAAAATCATCAAATTACAATCACAACATATTTACATAGATTGATCGATCACAACTTATAACTAACTTTTCAGCAGATTAAAACATAAGACAACAGAACACAAGTTAATGGGTCTTATATTAACATTTCCGTGGCATAAAACTTACAGTTTACATTTAGAAATAAACATAAAGAGTTAAGGAGGAAGAATAAAGAAAGGAAATGGTTGAATCTTATCTTGAGATGTTAACCAGAGTGGTTCATCTTCTGTTTGGTTTCGGCTGGATGTCCGTACCGTGATGAAACGACGTTTACCTTTGTGAAGATTTTCTTATCTCGACTCCAGCAAATTAGTCAAGCCAGACGCGCACGCCTTGCTGCGTTTTATAGGCGACTACTTTCATCCTGCCACGGTCTCGTGAGGTCCGCTTTGGCCTCCCAGAGTAATGTTATCAGCTCCGGTTTGGTTTCAAGATAACTTGCAGGAAAAGTGTTCACAGCTTGGAGCTGTGACCCTCAGATGGCTAACAGCTGACGTGCTGTTAGCCTAGCTGAAGACGTGAGCCTTTGATTGATGGCCGGACGTACAACAGCTTGGAGAAAGACGTCTATGCATCTTTCATTCTCCCAGAGAACTCACTGTTGTTGAGTTAGTGGTTCCCTTGGCACTCTAAGAATCAATAGGAAGTGTCCCTTTAAGAAGGGGGTGTGACTTAGTCACATACTTCCTGCTGATTGGTTGTCGTACCCCTAGAGAGGGTGTGACTTTGCAAGTGAGTGAGTTTGAGTGACAGATGATAGGGTTGACAAAACATAGAAAACATACGTGAGAAGATGCAGGTGCATGTGAACAAGCCATGTAATTTGTTTTGAGAACAGATTCATTGTTTTTAGAAAGGACGGGAGACAGAAAGCAAATTATGTCTGGAACTTTTCCTTCGTTCCAAAAACACTTCAAACAAATACGACGGATTGTTCAGTCAACTTTAAGACAGTTATTCTGCACCGTGATAAATCCGCAGATGTAATAAAAAGAAGCAGAGAACGTGACACGGCGGTCACAAAATGACAAATGCACGCTTTTGTTTGCGACACGGTTTGAATCGTCTCCCAACCACAAACATTCATCCATCCGCAGCTTCAAAACAGACGTTGAAATGTGAAAGAAAAGATAATTCTAACGGGAAACGCACCAGACAATGCCACGATTAGCAATCTCCGACACTCACCAGCCAGAACTATTCACAAGTCCACAACAGGATACATAACTATATGCCAACATGTTATGAGCACAGAAACATCAATTCAATCTTTCAGAAGACCTGTACGGCCACCAATATGTAATAAATATATAGGGCGTTTGTGTAATTAAACACTTACGAGGTCAGTTTACTGACTTACCTATAGTTTGGATGAAAGATCCGAGCAGATTTTATCTACACAAATCTACCATCCTTTTCACAGGGTCTCAACTTTTTCAGACTGAATCAATAAATCTGTGGCTCAGTGAATGTAATGTAACTTGACAGGAAACGTTATTATGTTGACCTACCCAAAGGCAGAGTCATTTAATAACAAAATCATCAAATTACAATCACAACATATTTACATAGATTGATCGATCACAACTTATAACTAACTTTTCAGCAGATTAAAACATAAGACAACAGAACACAAGTTAATGGGTCTTATATTAACTTATTTCCGTGGCATAAAACTTACAGTTTACATTTAGAAATAAACATAAAGAGTTAAGGAGGAAGAATAAAGAAAGGAAATGGTTGAATCTTATCTTGAGATGTTAACCAGAGTGGTTCATCCTCTGTTTGGTTTCGGCTGGACGTCCGTACCGTGATGAAACGACGTTTACCTTTGTGAAGATTTTCTTATCTCGACTCCAGTAAATTAGTCAAGCCAGACGCGCACGCCTTGCTGCGTTTTATAGGCGACTACTTTTATCCTGCCACGGTCTCGTGAGGTACCCCTAGAGAGGGTGTGACTTTGCAAGTGAGTGAGTTCGAGTGACAGATGATAGGGTAGACAAAACATAGAAAACATACGTGAGAAGATGCAGGTACATGTGAACAAGCCATGTAATTTGTTTTGAGAACAGATTCATTGTTTTTAGAAAGGACGGGAGACAGAAAGCAAATTATGTCTGGAACTTTTCCTTCGTTCCAAAAACACTTCAAACAAATACGACGGATTGTTCAGTCAACTTTAAGACAGTTATTCTGCACAGAGCAGACAGTTTAGAGCAAGATCATTCTGAGATGTTCTCTTAACTTTGGCATATTTAAAATATACCAGCTTAGTAAAATCATCATTAAATGACAAAAATACACTGTTGATCAATTCTGAATTAACACACATTAAAGATAAAGTTCAATCTGATTAATTGGTGTCCATTAATTCAAAATAATTGTAACAAATATAAGTGTCCACTCATCTCCTTGAGGGCTTCAAGAAGGTGTAGCACTGAGAGTTTCAGAGAGATGCAGAGAGGTGTACTTGAAGGTCAAGCCTACAATATCAGAGATGAGGTGTATCACTACACATCCATAAACACATACCTGTACAATATGTACTGTACAACAGTACTGTTCTGCACAACACGTTCAATAAATAAATAAAAACTATTAAAACAAAGTGCCTTAGTGTACAGTCCAGGAACTTTAAAAATGTATTTTTCAGCACTGAAACAGCATAGAAAAGAAAATTATCTTGCTTTGATTGAATAAACAAGTCACATCCATGACAAACAAGTCACACCCATCAGAAACAGTTGCAAACATCAGGAACATGTCACACCCATCAGTAACAGGTTCCAACCATCAGGAGCAATTCACATCCTTCAGAAACAGTTTTCAACCATCAGGAACAAGTCACATCCTTCAGAAACAGTTTTCGACCATCAGGAACAAGTCACATCCTTCAGAAACAGGTTGCTACCATCAGGAATAAGTCACATCCATCAGAAACAGTTTCAACCATCAGGAGCAATTCACATCCTTCAGCAACAGTTTTCAACCATCAGGAACAGTTGCAAACATCAGGAACAAGTCACACCCATCAGTAACAGGTTCCAACCATCAGGAGCAATTCACATCCTTCAGAAACAGTTTTCGACCATCAGGAACAAGTCACATCCTTCAGAAACAGGTTGCTACCATCAGGAATAAGTCACATCCATCAGAAACAGTTCCAACCATCAGGAGCAATTCACATCCTTCAGAAACAGGTTTCAACCATCAGGAACAAGTCACATCCTTCAGAAACAGGTTGCTACCATCAGGAATAAGTCACATCCATCAGAAACAGTTCCAACCATCAGGAGCAATTCACATCCTTCAGAAACAGTTTTCAACCATCAGGAACAAGTCACATCCTTCAGAAACAGGTTGCTACCATCAGGAATAAGTCACATCCATCAGAAACAGTTCCAACCATCAGGAGCAATTCACATCCTTCAGAAACAGTTTTCAACCATCAGGAACAAGTCACATCCATCAGAAACAGGTTGCAACCATCATGTATTAAAAAAACTGTGCTGTAGTGTACAGTCCAGGAACTTTAGAAAGGTAGAATCAGCCAGCACAGAAACAGCATAGAAANCTTACCAACTTTCCTAAATTACAAATGTACTTTGCTTCAAAAAATTTGGAAAATATCTGGCTATAAGTTTAATCTTTGAAAGAGAGAGCTGATGCCTGTGACCTTTATGGAAAAGAAAATCTTAGACAATTATTTCCTTTTAAAATGAGTTTTAAAAAATTAAATACCTTGGCATTTGGATAACTTGAGATCATAAGAGCCTCTATAAAACTAATGATCTACCTTATATGGCAAACCTTAAGTAGGGCATTGTTAGATGGTAATCCCTACCTCACACTCTGCGGGGTTAAATAAACACTGTATAAATCTGTAAAAATGAATATCCTACCTACCTAAATTTATATACCTGTTTCAGAATCTGCCACTCTTCCTTACTAACTCATTTTTCACCAGTCAAAACAGCCAGCTATTAGTGTTTTGTTTTGAATAAAAAGCATCCACAAATTGCTAGGATGGTCTTGCATCTGTCCTACAGGCTTGGATCACTTCTTAATTTCATGCACTATTACTAGGCAGCTGATATCAGAGCGCTAATATTCTGATTGGGTAGGTGTACCCTTTCTCCCTGTTGGGTAGCTTTGGAGATGGCCTCAATTTGATCCAGCTCCCCCTCTGCATTACTCTGCTCTCGGCTGCCTTTTAAACAGTCAATATCAACCTACACTTCTAACTCAATTGTGATCTGGATGGTTAAGCTAGATTTATACTCGACGCGTCGCGCCGCGCGCCAGAAGTGAGGCGATATCGCAGTCCCCGCCCCCTGCGCGTTGGCCCCGCGCGTCGTCTTGGTGCATGTCGCGCACCTCCGAATTTTTGAAACTCCACAAGCCTAGTGCGCGCGCCGCACCGTTGACTTTTGCCGTTGACTTTTGCCGTTGACGCCGTGGACTGGGCTCAAAGAACAGCACTTTGCCATGCGCCGCTGTGCGTCAACTATAAACAACGCGGCAAAACTATGAACCCAGTGCCGCGCGCTGCGCGCGTGCTCCAGCTTGCGCGCACGCGCTCCAGCTTGCGCGCTCCAGCTTGCGGACCAAAGCGCGAGTATAACTCAGCCTTTAAGATTTGGAATCAGTTCAGGAGGGCATTTAACTCTACAGAGTTACTGTTTTTGGCACCGGTCTCAAATAATCATACGTTTACTCCCTCAGTAGCTGATACAGCTTTTGACACATGGATCTTGAGGGGAGTACATTCACAAAATGATATCCATGTTGATGATAAATTTGCCTCTTTTGAGCAGCTGGTAAAGAAGTTTAATATTCACAAGTCACAGTTTTACAGATGTTTGCAGCTGAGATATTTTGTGAGGTAACTGATTGTTTTCCTTTATAACCCTCAAAGCACTTTGTGGTTAAGATTTCGGAATGCAGGTCTGATACTAAGAGGGTCCTCAGCATGATTTATGCACTGCTCAGTTCATACCATGAGACCAGTATGGACTCCCTTACACTTAAATGGTAAATGGACTTGGAGGAATCCTCATCAGACTCAACCTGGAGAAAGATCATTAAGAACATTTACTCATCCTTAATTTGACACGCTGTAATTTAATTCAAGGTAGTACACCAGCTGCACTGGTCCAAAGACAAGCTGTCCAAAATCAAAGCCAACTTGGACCCTGCATGTAATCATTGTAAACAAACAAACTCCAGCTACAGTCCTGCATACATTCTCGACCTGTCCCAAAATTTTGAAGAACAGAGATGCCATTTCCTGCATTTTGGTGTATTTTAACGGGTTGTTATACATCAACATTTATCTACATTTGTAAACATTTAATAAAATTACTATTTTGGAGAAGAACAGCAGGTTGTGTGTGAGCAGCTCCGATTCTGTCAGGTGTCCTGAACCCCCCTCCTCACTCCCCTCACTTCACAGTTCTGAGCTGAGCCCTTCTCCGCTGAATTTGTTGTTCCTGCTCCAGTCTCGTGGCACCATTTGAAGCACCTGGAGGCTTCAATTCTTGGTGGTCAGACAATCCATCCATCCATCCATCCACATCTATTTTTTAATACAGTAAATTGGACTGCCTTTTAAAATTTTAATCGCTGTTGTTATTTTGACAAATTAGCACAGTTGTTTTGAAACGTGACGTATAATGTGAATAACACATCAAACATTTCTCTCTTTGTATTTTTAATTTATTTTTTAGAGTAAGCTTTTTAAAATTTATTACGAAATGTAGCAGGAGTTCAGACACCTACTGATGTGTGCGCTCTGTAGAGCTGTCTGGAGCCGTTTCTGTGCGTAACGTGCACAGTCCACAGCGC
Organism: Garcialebias charrua; assembly: GCA_038048925.1. Lineage (NCBI taxonomy): Eukaryota > Metazoa > Chordata > Actinopteri > Cyprinodontiformes > Rivulidae > Garcialebias > Garcialebias charrua. The sequence continues at coordinate 8,381 of JBBPBX010037239.1, read as the reverse complement.
ATTTATTTATTCTGTTGAATAAATGATCGTTTCTGTTTTGGGGGTCTGAGAGGAGAAGAAGGGGTGTTTTTCAGAGTGCAACGCCGCTGTAGGGACAATATTTGGAAAGAAGGTCCTCGCACAGAACCTCAGTGCGTAAATGTGACCATATCTGTCCCTCTGTCCTCACTCCCCCGCCTATAGGCTCCTCTCCTCCTCGAAGGAGCGCCGCGCGTGTTGCGCTGTGCAGCCTGGCTAAGAGCAATGTCTCCTCTCGTTGTATTCTTAATAGATTTTTTTTTAATGTGCAATGACTTTGGACTTTTAGGGACGGAGTTGTCGGAACAGAGCGGGTCAAAATGAAAGAATTACCGGATCTTGTTCCAGCAGGATCCGGCTCAAATTAACCACTGGATGTAGACTTTCCGCAGTGGAGGGGAGATGACAAAAGCGGGGATCATGTCAAGGACACTCCAGAGGCACTGTAAGAGTTCTGATAAGAATGGTACATTCAGTCAGTTTCCTCTGGAGAGATCCGTAAACGCTCTCGTGCAGAGGTCAACCTGGAACAGCACCAGAGAGAATCCGAGAGCCCTGAAACGATGACACAATATTTATTCAGCTGGGTCTCTCTGACATGTCCTCAGACTTCCTCAGTGGGAAGGAAAGGGAGGGGGCAGAGCATCAAATTTACAGGACCTCCAGGTGAATTGAGATAAGGTGGCCATTCAAGGCCAGCCAAGGAGCTGACTTCAGATAAGCAACAATTGTTTTGGGAACAGGCAGAACTTTACTGATTCATGTCTGCCTTGAGTCTTTGCTCTTGGATCTCAAAGGTCCAAATAAAGTGGACAGATGCAGGCAGTCTTACCAGGGCCAAATTTTCTGCCAACAACTTCCTTGTTTGTCGATAGACCTGGAATCAGCCAAACCCAAAAAGAAAGAACCCACTTATTATAAATCCAATTGTATATGCATCCTTGGCATTTGTCTTCCCTTTGAGAAAAGTCGGCTCACCTGAAGCTTGTCTTCTTGTCGAGAAAATTTTATCAGTTGCATTGAGAGACCAGCTGACCTGATCCATAGCAAAAATGTACAGTTCGGAAGATATTTAGAGAGAGGCTCTGAAGCAGTTTCACAGATAGGACAGAGCAGAGCAAAGTGGAGGAGGGAGAAGAGAGGGGAAGCGTACGCCCTTGACAGGAGCAAGTGGTGAACTGATAAGAGATAAAGTCCAGTTGTCCAAATAAAGTCCAGTTGATCTTGTATTGAATGCCTTTTTTGATGAGATAAGTGAAGTGATGTATCATATTCATCTAGAACAAATCAGACATACCTCAAAGGGTTCTGTTCAAAGAGTTTTGGACACTTGGCAACCTTTTATGTTTTATTTGGAAAAGTTGTCAATGCCTGTTTAGTTCATTTGTGTGTGTGTGTGTGTGTGTGTGTCTGTGCGCACGTGCGCACGTGCGCGCGTGCGTGTGTGTGTGTGAGACTAATCCAGTGTGGGAGGGTTTTTTGTTCTTTGTGTTCTTCTTTTCGTTTGTATGTTCAAAATAAAAAAAATCTACAAAAAAGCTTTGTTTAAAAAAAAAAAAGAACGGAGCCTGAGATTGACGGATGGATTGGTGCAGCATCTACAATATTGCAGATTCTGTGCTGGTCCATTGTGGTGAAGAGGGAGCTGAGCTGTAAGGCAAAGCTCTCAGTTTACCCGTTAGTCTACATTCCTATCCTCACCTATGGTCACAAACTCTGCGGTTGAAATGAGTTTCCTCCACAGGGAAGCTGGACTGTCTTTTAGAGATAGGGTGAGAAGTTCAGTTATCCAGACTCTGAGTGGAACTGCTGCTCTTCCACACTGAGAGGAGCAAGTTGAGGTGGTTTGGGCATCTGGTAAGGATGCTTCCTTAGCACTTCCCTAGGGAGTTGCTTCGGGTATGTCTGATTAGGAGGAGACCCAAGGGAAAACCCAGGACATGCTGGAGAGACTACAGCTTTCGGTTGACCTGGAAATGCCTTGAGGTCCTCCCAGAAGAGCTGGAAGAGGTGGCTGTGGAAAGAGATGTCTGGACCTCCTGGCTCAAGCTGCTGCCTCCACAACCCAACTTCAGAACAAGCGGGAAGTGTCCTCTGATTTCTTGTGATGGGTAATCGAAGAAACAAGATTTTATTTTATGAAAGCCACCATGTTGTCTCTTTATGGAAACACTGGGGAAGTGCAGATTTATCCAAATATCGATATTGTAAATCACATTGTTGGGAATGCATCAGATTAATACCAAAGTCCATGCTCAATAATCCAGGTATAAAATCAAGCAATGTTGAGTCAGGTCATCTGGACGGTTTATTTTTAGTGCTAAGACCTTTTGCCCTCTGTCTGAATGGCTTCATAAGTCTGAGGAAACAGCAAATAAAACTGATTTTCCACCAACAGCCTAAACCAAAGTGGAAATAACAGTTACGTTGGTCCTAAACTGGCCTCTGGATTACGCCCTCTCCTCTGATGCCTTCCCTCTCCCTCGTCGACAGATCAGAGTAATAGTTTAATTTGTCTATCCATCTATCCATCCATTATCTTTACCTCCTTTTTACTTTCTGGGTCATGAGGGTTGCTCGTGCCCATTGGATACACCCTGAACAGGTCACAAGTCTAGTGCAGGGCAAAACAAGACAACCGACTATTCACACTGTCACTCACTTCTAGGGATAATTTACAGTTTTCAGTTAGTGTCGGAGTTATAATATTGGTTCTGAAAGATGACTCACTGCTTGAATAGTTTAACATACAGCAGCAAGTTAAGAACTAAATAAATCTACACAAGGATACAGGACTAAAAGTTTGTGCTGGAACCAAATGGTATGAAACATTGGTCTCTTTCTGGCTTCAACTTCTGGGTTTACATCATATGTCTATCAATATGCAGACTTTGGTTTTAGATTAAGAAAGCGGCCAACATTAAGAAGCTTTACCGGTAAGCTCTGGCAGGGTTAGCAGCTCAGTAGTGGTACCAGATGTTCTCTCATAAAGCTTGTCCAACAGAATGTGCTTGTCCCCATCGAAGAAGTAGGAACAAAAACCTGCAATGGCTGTTGTTGATCCTCCAAGGTTCTCTCTGCAAGTCAAATCAAAAGAAGGCAAAAAGAAAAGAAGCATCACAACGAATTAAACATACTGTATATTTATTTTTTCTTTATATATTACTGATGACATCTTCCTTAATGGCGGCAAAATGACAAAAATGTTATACAAATACTAATATAATTTTTGAACTGGTAATAATTTCAAATGTATAGATGTATACTTTTTTGTCATTCAACCTTTATTTAAACAGATAAGTCACATTGAGCCTCGAAGAATCAGTTACAAGTGAGACATGTTTGGAACGACAATAAAAAGTGGTGAAAAATAACACATAGGTTTGGAGATAAAACAAAAGTCCTAACACGCTTTTAACCTCGGAAGGTCAATAGCGTGATAATGAACAAAATTGTGCACACTAGCACATAATGACACCAACATTATACAATTAATAAAACCCCATGAATCTATCTTTATATGTGGATCAATGATTTTCAGCAGCATGAATGGAACTTTTGTTTGTCAAAATGACCATGCTGCGTCATGTTACCCACCTGAGGTCAATGATCATAGCTTTTGTGTTGACAACTTTCTTCCAGACGTTCTCAACAATGATCTGGGCAATTGGTTTGACCTCTTCAAAGTCTCCGAACATGTCAAAACGCAGGTAACCAATGTTGTTTTCAAATACATCGGTGTGGAAAGAGGCTTTGATCAGCTCAGTGTACATCTCTGGAGAAAAATGCTGTAAAATGCACAATGCAATTTTTTTAGAATTTACAATACAAGCACAACACGGAACATAGACAAAATGTATACATTTTTTTTCTTATTATGCTTCAAAAATGCAATCCTATACATTCTGTTTCCCTAAAACTGATTTTATTTAGTTGAAGCTGTTACTAATTACTGACTTTATTTGGGAAAATGCAGTTTAAGTTAAACAATTACAAAAAAAAAAAAAAAAAACTCAAACATTTTATTATTTTCCTTATCAAGAACATTTATGACTCAATCCGGTATCTCACTGGGCTGCAACTGCTCATGACTAGTTGGTGAACTGCATTCACCAAGGCGTGTTCAATATGTGTTGAAATGTTTGCAGAAGTTCTCAATTTCCTCATGTGAGTCATGGAGGCATGAAGCACTGTCACTTGAGTTTTGCATACATTCAAAAAACATTATTTAAAAAAAAATTTGTGCAAAATAGTCACAAATTCATTATGAGAACCTCCAGCCCAGCTCAAGAGCTGTCTGTGACACCTGCAAGGATATCTCTTGACTGAAAACATGTTCGTTACTAAAAACTCCACTGTTGATACATTTTAAATCAACTTGTCTAAATATAGTAATCTTCATTTTAAAAGCCTACTCCAAATCATTAAATCATAAATGTACGGTTGGTATCCAAAGCAAGCCAAGGCAGGTATGCAGGTATAAGCAATAAAATAATGTGCATAAGGCTTACACATTTGTAAGTCTTGCTGCATTTTTCAAAAATGGTTTGAAAACACTTTAAATTGACTGAGACTTCAGTTAAAGATTTGCCTACTTTCTCACAATTTCGAAACACAGACTTAGCCCAGTTGCAACCCAGTGAAATAAAACCTTTAACTTTAAGTGGAGAAAAATAAGAAAGAAAACAAACTGTAGCAATCACACATATTGTTTGCACTCTAAAATTAAATGTGACTGGATCAACTTACCATTGTTGGCAGGGATGTGATGTTGCTAGTTGTCTTCAGGAATTTATCTCCAGAAATTTTCTGAATTTCGGCAGACAGCTTTGTCTCCAGATCTTCTTTGGAGACAACCATGCTGAACTCACCATTTGCTAGAAGTTCTTTCAGCTTCTTTGCCACATTTTCCCCAGCCTTTTTGAAGGCATAGTTGTTCAAAATCAGGGTGGCTGATTCCTCAACAATGGTTGGAACTAGGGTACGTAGGTGGATAATCTTGATAGCGGTCGCAAGAGCGTCCTCTGCATTAACAACCACATTTGGGGTTACACCCATGAGCTCCCAGCTGGAGCCTGTAATGGGGTTGATGGACTTGGCAGTAGGTACAGTAACATAGAAGTCAGTGTCACCCACTTTGAATTTACTAAGTTTAATTGAACCTCCGGCTGTCTTCTCACCCACAATGGTTGCCCTTTTCAAGTTCTGAAGGCAGTACGCGACATCTTCAGCAATGCCCTTTGTGTTTTTACTTGTGAGGATGATCAGGGGCTTGTGTAGACTGTATCTCTTTCCCAGCAGGGTGGGCAATGAAAAGAGCTTAGTGGTGGTGTTTGAGAGTCGGTCGTAAATGGTGTCAATGTGAATCAGAGTATCAGCTTTGGTGAAGTAAGACACAATGTAGGAGATACCTGAAACATCCCCTCTGCTGGTGTAACGTAGATCAAATATTAGAGCAGAGGTGGGCAAGATTTTATTCCAGACTAGGTCGACAAGCAAAGGGCCAACCTTGTCAGCAGCCTCTTCTCCGAGGATGTTGTCAATCCTCAAGTAGCCAATGTTGCCATCCAAAATGTCTAGCTTCATGGCTGTCTGGAGAAGAGCAGCAAGCTGGTCAGGAGGGAGGGAAGGGATCTGTGGAAGAACCACTGGAACGTAGTTTGGCTCATAGGTGACCTTCAGGCGGGGTTCACTGATTGTGGTTTGGAATCCAAAACTCAAGACACTGGCCAACGATTCACTGTCTGGGATGTTGAGAACTTCAGTGTTGCTTGAAGCTGCTTCAATGGCCTCCTTCATCCCCAGCAGCTTCTCTGGAGAGCAGTAACTGTCCATGACGATTTTTGCCAGATCCACAATAAGGCTGGATGAAAATGATGCTTCCAAAAAAGAAACATTTGCTAAAATTAGTAGAGATGCCACCAAAAGATGAATCGTTGCCATTTTCGTTCGTTTTTTCAGACAAAAAAAAAAATCTGTGGACTTCAAGTGGAGCCAAACCTCGTTCTCCAAAGAGGTTCTTTGACCACTGGAACTGCTTTGGCAGCAAGGTTTTTGTTAACACATTCATAAGAGGATTTACTCCACAAAACTTCTAATAGTATTAGCCCAAGGATTTCAGTAAGACAAGTATGGAATATTGATGTAACAGCAAAAGAGTATTGGCAGAAATTGTGGTATTTACGTAACGTAATCTGGTCAGGTGGTAAAGGTCTCTTGTGCCGGATAAACAACGTTTTATAACTTGGAAAAATCCAGAAGGGAATTAAAGGCCTAGTATTGTTTGAAGGAACAGAAATCTCCTGCTGCCTTTCATGCCAGAGTTTAGACTACATGTATAATCATCATAAATATATGTACTAAGATAAAAAATGAAGGTGTGGCCATTTTACTTAAGTCTTCCACAATCTACAATAACTTGTAGATTGTGTTGTGATTTCCATTCAGCAACTACCACATAAAAGTTAGCTCAAAATATGTAAAAGTGGCAATTATAGACATTTTTGGTTCAGTGGTGCTTGAAAGTTTGTGAACCCTTTGGAATTTTCTAGATTTCTGCATAAATTCACACAAGTCCTAAAAGTAGATGAAGAGAACCCAGTTAGACAAATAAGACAAACTATTATATTTGGTAATTTATTTATTGAGGAAAATGATCCAGTATTACACATTAGTGTAAAAGTATGTGAACTTCTAGGATTATCAATTCATCTGAAGGTGAGGAAGTCCTGCCCCAAGTGGAGGAGTTTAAAGACCGTGTAAAGTGAAATTAAATGTGTGTTTTTAGTTTGTCACATGGCATAAATATGTGTTATTAATCACCCATATAAATCTGACTGATTAAAAACATTGTTTTCCTTATAAAATTAAGTGTCAAAAATCATGAAAATACATTATTTTCCCTTGGTCTGAAACTGTGGGGGCGTGTCAGTGCAGGGAGTGGTTTCAGCGCAGTTCTGCTGCTGAGCTGAGCGAGGCAGACAGCAGAGATCCACCTCCTCCGTTTTTATCTAAGTTCTGGCTGCCAGTAGCTCCTTTTTCCAAGAGTTACGCTGTTTTTAGTGCACTAACAACTCTGGTTTTGTTTTTAAAGTTGAGGACACATAACTCCGCTGTTATGTGTTTAATAATAAGCGCTATTTTAGAAGATGAGCAGCGGACTCGCTGCACCCGGTCCGACCCGGTCACATCGCATGCGGGGTCTGTGTTGGTGATTAAAATAAAGAGTAATCACGTTGATAACTAAGTTATCTCATCTGTGTCAGCGAGTCACTGCGTTTCACGGCGCGCGTGGCAGGAGCTCAACGCACACACACACACAAACACACGCGCGGCGCGGAGCTGCAGGTGGCCGCTCCAGCAGCAGCCTGGGTTTGTTCTGACTCCCTCCTGCGTCTCAATGTGGGTGCCCTGACCATTGCGACATCCAGGGAAGATGCAGGAACGAGGCATAATTGATTAGCTAGCTAACGATGAACAAAATATCCATGCTATTGCTATCTGATGCTATCTGCGATTCGCGAGTGAACGGCTCCACCCATGCGAAGAACAATTTATATGACTGGAGCAGCAGGGGGTAGTGCTATACTAATGAGGACCGCGTGACGAAACGCGGTCACGTTTAAACCACGCCTAAAAAATCCTGAAACAAGCATGTCTTCATACACAGTTTCATCTATAACTCCAAAATTAATTGAGCTACTATTTTGAGACTTTTTACTCATTTACAAGATTACAATTATCACATTTATAATGTTTATTTAAGAAAATGTTGAAATTCACTTTACACGGTCTTTAAGTATCTCGGGGTCTTGTTCACGAATGAGGGAAAACTGGAGCGTGAGATCGATAGGCGGATAGGTGCAGCGTCCGCAGTGAAGCGGGCGCTGTACCGGTCTGTCGTGGTGAAGAGAGAGCTGAGTCGAAAGGCAAAGCTCTCAATTTACCGATCGATCTACGTTCCCACCCTCATCTATGGTCATGAGCTTTGGGTTATGACCGAAAGAACAAGATCTCGGATACAAGCGGCTGAAATGAGTTTTCTCCGCAGGGTGTCTGGACTCTCCCTTAGAGATAGGGTGAGAAGCTCAGTCATCCGGGAGGGACTCGGAGTAGAGCCGCTGCTTCTCCACATCGAGAGGAGCCAGTTGAGGTGGCTCGGGCATCTGGTTAGGATGCCTCCTGGACGCCTCCCTGGTGAGGTGTTCCGGGCATGTCCCACCGGGAGGAGGCCCAGAGGAAGACCCAGGACACGCTGGAGGGACTATGTTTCTCGGCTGGCCTGGGAACGCCTTGGGATTCCCCCAGAGGAGCTGCTCCAAGTGGCTGGGGAGAGGGAAGTCTGGGCCTCCCTACTTAGGCTG
>JBBPBX010037238.1:2374-31034 GCA_038048925.1 Garcialebias charrua | reverse complement strand
GTAAATAGTAAATGTAAACAGTGGTGTAAATGTAAACAGTAGTATGAATGACTATAGGCAGTAATGTAATACAAACATTAGTGCAAATATGAGTACAGTAGTGCAAACTGAATGAGCACATGACCGTGAGTTGAGTGAATAACCCGTTTTGATGACACAGGGTTCAGAGTTAAAAATCTTTGTGTTGTGTGGTAATGTGTGAAAGTTTTTTTGTGTGTGTGATTAAGGTAGTACAAGTGTGAGGGGAGGCAGAGCAGGCAGAGAGTTTAGCATCCTAAAATAATTATATTTAGTGTTTCTAAAAAAAAATTTTAAGCCTTTGACAAATAAAAGGATCTCGTTTATCATCAAAATTCAGTTTTAAATGAGAAAAAAAGCAAAAAGAGGCATTCAAAGCATCAAAAGTTAAAGCTATATTTCGGCAAATGAGGATTATTTTTGACGCTTTTTAAAAAAGTTCTTAAAGTCACAAATTCTTAGGTTTAGTGTTGTTTGGGGCCATTTTTACAAATTTTGTATTAAAAAATGGTGTCAGGGTCAATCGGGTGCATGACATTTTTTTCGTCTATGAACACCAGGAGTTGGGAAATATCTCAAGAGCTTTCGGGTTGAGAGTCCCAACTCCCTAATTTTCCTCCTGGAACTTTCCTGGAGTCCTGACAGGTGGAGTCCGGCTGAGCGGTGCTCTCCTCCTCCGTTAGCCTCTCGCGCCGCTTCCTGCAGATTAAAAGCAACATCAAACAGCAGAGATGAAAGCAGCAAAGGCCGAGCGCTTTGCATATTCCAAATCGCCCATCGATCGGAACGCCATCGCTTAATCTCAAGACCATTTCTTAGATACAAGAAGAGGGGGGGGGACTTGAATGATTAGCTGATTTTGATTAAGTGCTGTGAACCACCTGGACAATTACAAACACCCTCGAAAAAAAAAAAAGACGAGCACTCGCGTCAAGATGGGGATCCTCCGGAGATCATCGCTCTCATTAGGAGGGAAATTTTCATCCTTCCTCTGCTTTTACATTTTACATCTGTTCGTTTTCGCGCTCTGACTTCACAAGCAGCTGAGAGGGAGGTCAGCGATGGAGGAAGATGTGATGAAACCTTCCTGCAACCCCACAGCCGAGGAGGCAGAGAGAGGAGGCCTGCAAGAGGAGAGAAACCTGTCAGAAAAAATACCAGGAAAACACAACTAAAGACATCCATGAAGGAATCGCCCATCACCGCTCATGCCGGAGCGCGACTCATGTCCGCAAATGATGGTGCGGTAGCTGTTTTTTTTTAGCTCCATATCTGTTCATTTGACTGATTTGTGAGTACAGTAATGGCTCATTGTGAAACAGGTTGGCTCAAAAAGATTTTCAGTGTACGTCCAATTCCTACGGTCTGAAAGTTTCATAGTGTGAATGCTTATGAAGCTTTTACACGATTGTGATCTATTTGCCTTCTGTACATTTTTCACCATTTTTGCAATTTTTCATCATTTTCACAATTTTTCTCACCCCACAATTTTTGTTATTTCAGCAAATCATATATCAAAAGGTTCAGCATCTTTCGGCTTCTTTGTGCAAATTTTATCTTATCAAGCTACTTTTCAGCTGTTCTTTCAGCTGTTTTGTGCTCCTTTCAGATTATTTCTGCTAACTACAACATGCGTGTGCTTCTTCGAACTTCTTTCTGCTCATTTCATCTTGTTATGTGGCTTTCAGCCAGTTTTAGCAAGTGTATGCTTTTTCTGCTATTTCAGCCACTATTTAGCTGTTTTATGCTAATTTGAGCCTTTTCAGCTAATTCCAGATGTGTTTGCGCTCATTTAAACTGTTTTGAGCCTAATTCAGCAAAAATGTGTTTTCTTCACTTCCTTCTGGTAATTTAAGCTTCTTTCTGCTGTTTTAGCTACCTTTCAGCTGTGGATTTTTGCTTTGTTTTTTTCTTCAGAAAATTTCCACTTTTTTGTGCCCATTTTTGCTTCTTCCCGCCTAAATGGGCAAATATGTTCTTTCTGATTTATTATGCTAATTTCACCTTGTTCTACATCTTCAGCTATCTTTTAAGCATTTTTAGCTTATTTCAGCTGCTTTCAGAGAAATTCAGGATTTTCATGGTCATTTTTGCAACTTGCAGCCTAAGTAACTTCTTTATGTAATAGTTTCAGCTTGTTTTGTTTTGTCATCTTACTTGTTTAAGCTTATTTCTGCTGTTTTAGCTACTTTCAGCTGTTTTTGTCTTTCAGATAATTTCCACTTTTTGTGCTCATTTCTGCTTCTTTCAGCCTAATTTGGCAAAAAAAGGTGTTTCTGTTTTCTTCTACTAATTTAGGTTTGTTCTACCTTTTCAGCTGTCTTTACAGCATTTATTTTTGGTTAATTTCAGCTGTTTTTCCAGATAAATTCAATTCTTTTTAATTTAAATTTCCACCACTTTCAGCCAAATTAACTTCTTTAAGCTAATTTCAGTTTTTTATGCTCCTTCCACCTTTTTATGCTCTTTCAGCTACCATATAGGTCTTTTGATGCTAACTTTAGCCTTTTCAGCAAATTCCACTTTTTTTTTAGCTCATTCCAACTCTTTTCACTTCTTTTTGGTAGTTTAAGCTTCTTTTTGCCCTTTCAGCTACTTTTCAGCATTCCTTTAAGCTAATTCTTGATTTTTTGTGATCATTTAAGCTTATTTAAACCTAATTCAGCAAACATGTGCTCTTTCTAATTTCTTCTGCTAATTTAGGCTTGTTCTTCCATTTCAGCATGTTTTTAGCTGATTTCAGCTGTGTTTCAGCAAGTTATTGCACAATAAGCATTCACACTGCTTTTTCGCAGGCAATGCATTTTCTCCGGTTAGAATTTGTTCAGAGATTCTTGAGATATTTTGCTAACAGGCATACAAAATCAGAGGAAAAACATTATCACTACCTTTAGCAATAATAAAAGTGTTGTTTTTTTAATGCAAACAGTAGAAGCAACAGTTTCTGCTTTGACTCCTGGAACATTTTCCTGCTGTCTGTCTGGATTATTGACCAATGTTGATCCGTTCCCGTCCCAAATTTACGGATCAATTCTGTCTCCGACTTTTAGCCCAACGCTGCGAAACCGACAGCTGCTGATTGAAATCGAGCTGCGGGGCACAGAATTGATTTTTCTGCACTTATTCCCCACCACAAAACTGCTAAAGGCAGGTGATTTGCCTGTCTGTTAGCAAAATACCTCCCAAACCAGCGGATGACACGTGCAGAAAGTGATCACTGTGGTATAAAAGGCGGTGGGCGAGGCGTTCCTTCAAGGACTAGCTCCTCTCCTCACCTCTGATGGGAAACAGCTCGGGGCAAGCCTAAAACAGGCAGGGAGGAACGACAACGCGGGCGTGTAGTAGTAATTCGTACGAGCGTCATGCAGCCATATGCCCCGGCCAGATTGGTGGTGGATTTTGGACAGCTGAGCTCTGATGATTCACTACTGGGCCTCGTACAGACCAAAGCCTTCCTCCACGGATTCACTCAAAATTGACTGCTTTAGAAAACATGAGCTCTCTACTCACCTGCAGCGTCCGCCCTCTAACAGACAAAAACACATGTTTTTTTGAACGTTAAAGCAGAAATTTAGCGGTTCAAGAAGAGAATGGAAAAATTGAGGGAGGGGAGATGGAGGTAAAACCCTGCTCTAACGGACAAAATAATGGAGAATGGCAGAACACAGAGCATTAAGTAGATTTGAGGTTTTGCTATAAGTCCAGGTTCGAGGAGCCATTTTTTCCATCTTCAAGTCAGCCTGAGCTCCACTGGAGAACGGATTACTGCCTGGAATAAAACAAGAGAGTTGCGTCGGGTGACGGGAGGAGAAGGTTGTTTCAAAGCTAATAGGTCTGATTTATTTATTTTTACTTAGCCACGGTATGGCAGACTGGATGTGGTGAGGCAGGTGAAGTGAACACTTTTATACCGTAATTTTTGGAGTACAAGGCGCACTTAAAATCCTTTAATTTTCTCAAAAATCAACAGTTAAGCCTCCAGTATAGCTGTTCGTTGGGCAGCACGCCGCTCGACACACGCGTGCTGCGCGCAGGGAGTTCACATTATAGCTCTGTGTGAGCTCCAGCGCTTTCGCTTCAAATACTTGACATTATTTGAGCAGAAGCAGGGCGGAGCGTTTACCTACGGGACAAACTGAGGTCGCTGATTGGTCATTTGCTGACACGCCTACTGAATTGATTGACATGTCGGGTGGTGAAAGAAAAGGCAGAGGGCTGCGCAGCGGTTTTCTGTGTTTATATGTTAATAAAAAGTTCTAAAAAATAAAATAAAAACAGGGAGCGCTGGTCTTGCAGCTCACAGCCCACCAGGAAATATTTAGAACCTGGCGCATCCACGTTGGACATGAGTTTAGTTCGCTCTTGACAAATTCATTAATTCCTCCTCATCGGAGGAGGAATGAATGGTGACCGCTTCAAGCGATCACTTGACTTTTGGCAAAAAACAAAAGAAAAGTCCAGATCACCAATGAAGAAGGGGAATTTTATACATTTGTGTCTCATACAAAACAGTCCGCCCCCGAGCAGTTTATTGTGAGACAACGCGCGCGCGTAAGCAGTCGTAAAATTTGAGCTTGGGGTGTTCACGCCCGCATTCAAAGGCTTGTGCCGTGGCGCTCACATGGCGTGCAACGACACTCGGCCCAACGCAGAGCTATACTGGGGTCTTCAGTCTTGTAATCAGGTGCACCTTATGCATTAATTCTGGTTGTGCTTACTGACCTCGAACTGATTTTATGTGGATATTGTAAAATGAGTTGAATAAAGTTTAACTTAGCTACCATATTTTCCGGACTAAAGTTGCACCTTTTTGCCTAATTTGCATGCCCTGCCACTTATATGGTGGCTGAGATGGTGGCAGCCGGCTCAGGACCAGAAGGTCTTGGGTTCGATCCCCGGTCATGGCATACCTCGTTGTGTCCCTGGGCAAGACACTTAACCCCGAGTTGCTCCCAGTAGGACAGGCAGCACCTTGCAAGGCAGTCTACCGCTACCGGTGTATGAATGTGTGTATGAATGGGTGGATGGTTGGTACTGTGAAGTGCTTTGGGGCCCCTCAAAGGGGGCTGAAAAGTGCTATATAAGTAAGCTCCATTTACCATTTATAGAGACGTAAGTCTTGTTTATGGATTTTTTCCCATATTTTTAGACAAATTTTTGGCTCAGATATGACCGTTTTTCCCTTTTGGCAAAAATGGTGCAGTGCCACTTTCGGCCGCTAGGGATGCAGTGCCACCTTTTTCCGCTAGGGTACACCAACCGTTCCCACCTCATGTGTCCGACGAGAGCCTCCTCTGGACTGACTCAGTCTGTCGCAGCCTGGCCTCCTGCTCTGGAGGTCTGACTGACACTTCCAGAGAGTCCAACGGCCGTTTCCAGCTCATGTGTCCGACCGGCAGCCTCCTCTGGTTGGATTCACTCTGTCGCAGCCCGGCCTCCTGCTCTGGAGGTATGAACTAGCTACTTCACTGTTAGCTCAGTGTTTGTTAGCAAAACAGGTTAAGAACCACAGGACAGATTTTGATCAAACTTACAGAACGTAATCACTAGATGGATATTTACAACTGATTAGCTTTATGAGATGTTTGAGATACAATTCGATGTTTTATAGACATAAATGTGTCGCGGTTAGCTTCGTTGATTTTTCCTTGTACGTTTGAGCAAATAGCTCATAAACCACACAGCTGATTTTTTTCAAACTTACAGCAAGTAATCACTAGATGTACATTTACAAACTGTTAGCTGTTGGAGTTATTTGAGATCAAATTCAATGTTTTATAGACGTAAATGTGTTGCGGTTAGCTTAGTTGTTTTTCCTTGTACTTTTTCAAAGCGAAAAAATTGAAATCCAACAGATTTGACCATTACGTGAATTTATTAAGGAACGGTTAAGCTAAGACACATGTTTGCTATAATTTTCAGCAGACAAATAATTGTTTTTACCGTGTTAATCTTGTGAAAAGTCCTTCCGTGCATGCTTTTCAGCAGGGCAAATGACACGCTGACGCGCCACGTAGCGGTGACGCATAATAGATGCGACTTATATATATGTATAATTTTTTTTCCCTTTATAGATGGCCTCCCTTCTCCCCTCACAGCCATCCTCTCACACTGATATGAATTTTTTTTAAAGAGAGAAAGGAAAGATAGAAAGTAAGACAACAAAACACAACAATTATCCACAAAAAGAGCACAAGGCAAACACACCCAACCTCCGTCTGCAATCCTGCAAAGCACATGACAAAATACAGCAACAAAATACACATGCATAAAGACTAATAATATTCATGACCTTGCAGTATATTTCCATAAATAAACATACCCATACCTTCAAATATATATACATATACATTCATATCACAAATCCATCTACATATCTGCATATATCTACATATACATCCCTGCATCATTTTGTGTGTGGTTGTGAGCACGCATAAATGAATAACATTCCGCATATGATATCTACATATACATCCCTGCATCCATTTGTGTGTGGCTGTGAACATGCATAAGTGAATAAGGTTCCTCCAATAGAACATTCAGTAGCGACCGTGAAGCATCAGAGATCCGCCCCCCCCCCAAGGCCCGAGGCAGACGAAGGGGCGATCAAAGCCCAAGACCCCAAGAAGGACCCCGAGCCCAGAGTCCCCAGGGCCACCCGAACAGGACGAGCCACTCACCCTCTCCCCAGATCTGACCAAGGGGGAGAACCGGACGAGCTCCACCAGTGACTACACACAATGACCCCCAGGAGGCCAACAGCGACAAACCCGCCGGAGCCCGCTGCAAAAGCCCGCTGCACTGACGTAGCCCCAGGCCCGGACACCGAGGCCCGGGCACCAGGGACGCCCACCCTTCAGGCCCAGACCCAATAGGACCAGAGGACCCGAGCCCCACCAGGCAGCCACCAGGCCGAGCCGACACATGCCCAAGCACCCAACCCCTGAAAGCGACTACAAGGGCCCCCAGCACGCCCGCAGGCAAAAGGACACCCACCCGGGGGCCACATGGTAGGAGCGTAACACCAAGTAGCCTCAGATGTAACAGAGAGGGGGCAGTCCAAATCCTAACCTGACAATTAGACATTCATACACAGACACACTCACTCAGACCCACCCTCATCCTCACACACAAAGACAAACAATAACGACACGTTCCATTCATAATCCTGTTGCACACTCTATACCCCCTAGGTCCAAGATGCGACTTATATAAAGGTGTGACCTGTTTATGGATTTTTCCAATTTATTGACAATAATTGGACAAAGTGACTTATATAAAGGTGCGACCTATAGTCCAGAAAATACTGTAACTGTTTTGTTTCAATTAATGTGTCTTATAATCTGGTGTGCCTTATAGTCCAAAAAATACGGTAAATGTTACAGAATTTTAAAGCAGAATAAGGTTTGCTTTTTTTTTTTCAAATCAAGGCCCACTCACCCATCAGAGAAACACAGCTTTGTGTTCATTATTTGTGGCGTTTTCTTAATATTCCATCAGTTTGAGTTCACTTTGATATGACCCAAGTAGAAAAGTATCTTAAATTGGTTTTAGTTTATCTGCTGTGAATTGAGCTTGTTCATGAAGGATGAAAGATTCGTAGGCCTTAAAAAAAAGTTTAGATTATGTACCTAATATGGTCATGTAGTGATACACCTAGCCTCTGATATTTTAGGCTTGACCTTCATGTACACCTCTCTGCATCTCTCTGGAACTCTAAGTGTTACACCTTCTTGAGGCCCTCAAGGAGACAAATGGACACTTATATTTTTTACAATTATTATGAATTAATGGACACTAATTAATCAGATTGAACTTTCTCTTTAATGTGTGTTAATTCAGAATTGATCTACAGTATATTTTGTCATTTTAATGATGATCTGCTACTTTCATGAGCTTTGGCCTTCGGCTGGTTTTATTTCTGCAAAAGCAAGCAGGCTCTGATTCTAAGACACAGTTCAGGGTAAACTGTTAGCTGTTCAGCTTCCTTCTCTGTTTTGTCTGTGAAAGTTAGACATAACATTAGCTGTGTTCACAGGCAGGCCATCTGGCCGATTTATGTAAACAGTTTTCCTGGTGTCCGTCAAGAGTCTTTCTGCCTATGGAATTAAACTTCCATCTTTTATTTTGTTAGTTCAGCCAGTAGTCATTTAGGAGGTGGGTCAGATCCCGCCTCCCATATAATGGGCACTTCCTATTTGGAAGTTAGAGTTTCGAGGAGAACGAACTGTCAACCTGCTCTCTCCTCTGGAAAAGCTGGAGACGGCCCGGTCATGTGTCAACGACCCACGTCTCAGCTGGGATCATAGTAAAGCCTTACTTTGATCCATTCACTCCTTTCTGAAGAATTTGTTTTCTAAAGTTTTATTTTGAAAGTTCAACCAGTGCGATTGGAGTCTGTTCCTGCCGGTGAACGCGTGCTCCCGCTCGTCTGACCCAGTCATACACGCACGAAGTCATCTGGACGCTCACTGGACAACACAGTCCGTTAGTGTCCACAAACTTCTCAGTCCTCACCTCGCAAGACGTCTCGTCACCAGGTAAAGAGGCGTTGTTTGTATGCTGCACGTGTCGGAAGTACAGCTAAGATCCGTATGGGAAAGCGTGCCACCCTGGTTGGTTCAAAGTAAACAACTTTAGTTAACTTAGCTCCAGAACTCCTTCCTCCTATTTCTTATTTTTCATAAGCTATTAATCTGTCAAGTAATGTGCCAACAGAAAGGTCCAACTGTCTGTTTGTTTTTAATTTGAATTCTTGTCAACGTAGTTATTAAATC
Organism: Garcialebias charrua; assembly: GCA_038048925.1. Classification (NCBI taxonomy): domain Eukaryota; kingdom Metazoa; phylum Chordata; class Actinopteri; order Cyprinodontiformes; family Rivulidae; genus Garcialebias; species Garcialebias charrua. Next base: position 22,239 of record JBBPBX010037238.1, on the reverse strand, counting down.
AGAGCTAATATCGATACAAATGTTTAATGTAATTTTTGTGATAGTTTCAATAAAAGGTCTATTTTTTTGGTAGACCAATATAAATTGAAGTCTCCTGTGAAGTTACATTTCTGGCTAATCACAGTAAAAACAATTTAGTATCGGAAAAAGGAAGAACTCGCACTTTGGTGGCAGTTTGTGCAAGATTAAAGTCTGCTAAACTGCGCATCTACAATAATGATGGCTCAGTAAGTGTTTAAATACCTTACAAACCGCATTATTCTATTACAATTGGTGGCTCGTCCGAGTTCCTAGAACGTTTATTAAGTTGTTTTGTGTAGCTTATTTTTGTAACGGTGTGGTTGGCATAGTTTGCATCCTGGTTTTGGGCTTATAGGAATAGTTCTGGCTGGTGGAGTGTCAGAGATTGCTAATCGTGGCATTGTCTGGGGCGTTTTCCCGTTAGAATTATTTTTTTTCATTCACATTCGAACGTATGCTTGAAGCGGATGAGTGATAAATGTTGTGTCTGTGTTTGTGAGACGTTTCATTACGTGTCGCGAGGCTGCATGCATTTTTCATTGTTGTGACCGCCGCGTCACGATTCTGCATCATTCTATTACATCTGCGATTTATTGTTGAAGGTCTGTTTCACACATATGCTGCTCCATTAAGTGCCTTTTTCTGTTACAACGTGTGTTTGCCGAGGTTCGGGTAAAAAACCCACTCCGCTATTGGACCGGACTGTAGTCCGGTTCCGTTTGACGTAAAGTCCGTTGTTGTACACAGTTAGCGTGCTGCCTCCCCTGGGGACGTGGGAGTTAGCCTGGATGTGTTTGAGCTCATTTACAGAATTTTCTGCGGTGTAAAAATACGTTTATTTTGTGAAAGTGTGTCCAGAACTCTTTGGGTCAAGCTAGTAGTCGTTAGCATTACAGTGACAAAATGGCTGCTTAAAACGCTGTGATTGGTCCATTGTGTGTCGCGTTCAAGAACGTTGGTTTCTGTAGACCCTGGTTGTCAGATTCATTTATGTACACATTTCTGACTGTTTATTTGTGTTGTTTGAGTTCTATACGCGTGATATCGTCGAAGACTGGCTTAACCGCGGTGTTTTGCGATGTTTATGACTGTTTTAGAACGTTAAAAAGTCCGTTCCTCGCTAGAGTTCAAGAGACCGCAGGTCCGCGAACACACCGCTCGAGCGGCACGTCGCGCGTGGGCGGCGTTAGGTTTAGAAGACTACATTTCCCGTGAACACTTGGGTTTTTGAACTACGGTTCTGTCTTCGCTGTGATTGGTCGATTACGCTGTATGTGTTGACGCATGCGCAGTGGGTGAAGCCCCGCTCCTCGTCAATTTTCACTTCAGCTACTTGTCCCAGACGAGTTTCCGTGCTTGTTTGTCCATTACTGTCATTGAAAAGACTGTTTAAACGCGGTGTTTTTGAGATTTTAATGGGTGGATTGAGTCGGTTGCTCTGAAACTGCCGATCGCCATGTGACCAGGTCACGTGACACCGATTTTGCCGGTTTTATGAGGACCGACCTTATTTCTTTTAAACGCAGTTTAAAAGGTTTCACAGTTCAACCGATTTTGCTCACATGATTTCGTTTTTGTGAGCCTGGGGCTCTGAAGCTGTACCACGTAACGCTTTGGGTCTGTCTGCTTGATGCTTTTCATCCGTGTTAGATGTCTGTGGGCTAAAAGCTGCAGCTTCGCTCACGGGTGTTAACAGCGCCTCTATAGCGGTCAGATAGAGAAATTGCGGTCGCTGTGATAAATTTATCCAGCGCTGCTCACCCCATCTGCTGATTACATTAGAAGACGCAGTCTTCCTGTAATGTGTACATGTTGAATGTTTCCTGTTTTAAACGGGAAACATTTTGAGAATATTGTACACACAGCACCCTTTAATTTGATTTTCGCAGGAAATCAAATGTTGATGGCAGAACAGTTACACAGATTTTAATACAGACATGTCTGTTTTTGATAAGCCTTGACACTTTTATCATCAAGTCTGTGCAAAACTATCTCTCTGTCCCTGTGTTTTTAAACTGCAAGTTTAAAATAACACACATGAGGCATTTTTTGTCTTGATTTTCACAAAATCACACAAAAAACAGCCAATTTTGTTTGACCTTGTCACAGGTCGACAAATTAATAAAAATCACTGATTTTTATTTGATCTCACATCTTGGACTCCATGTTGACTGCCGAAGGCGTCTCATGGTGAGACTGTCCACTGTGATATAAGACCCACGTTACTTGATTTTTCACAGTACCTCAGTACAAAGATGGACGTTCAAACAGGTGCATCCTTTGATAGGCACTTAGCTGCAAAGAACGTCCTTCAGGAACCAGGTGAACATCCCCTGGTGTTTTACGACAGGCTCCTCTCTGTTTACACAGGGAATAAAACTGTACCTGGCTTAGAGGAAGATGCGGAGTTTAAAAATCGTTTCACTTTGAATCTGATACCTTTCATAATGAAATGTGTTCGCTTCAATGTTAATTGCAAAGAGAGTACCATGGCAGAAATTAAACAATGTGCTGTGGAATTTTTTGACATGCTCGAACAGCGAAAAACACCCTCGGTGGTGTGCCCAGGTCAAAAGGTCACATCCCACTCGCAGGAAGTAGTAGAGGTTCCCTCTCCTTCAAAGTGCGAGAGGTCACAGGTTTTTCATAATAACATACAACAGCATGGTGCTACGAGCTGTAGGAGTTCTGAACCCCCTGCCCCTCAGGTTGAAAACCTTGAGAGGAGCAGAGAACCACACAAGGTAGGTGTTCGCCCTCCAGATGAACCCAGATGGTCCGGATCGAACCAAAAGAGTTCTCTCATGGATCTCACTGTGGGTGAACTTCGAGAGAAGTTGATGTCTGGGAACCGTGACCCTTTGAAAAATGGTCTGTCCCGACATGTGCCCCCGAGAAGCGGCCCTCCTGCCACTGCCCCTCGAACTGCACAGTTTGAGACATGCAAAGCGTCACACAAGCTCCAGATTATGGAAGCAGCGCCTCCGCGCGTGGACGTGACTGAGATTGTGGGTTGTTTGTCAAATGATTTGAATGTTACAGTGGTTGACCAAGCTGACACAACGTGTGACGTTGTCCTTGATGATAACACAAACAACGTTGTTCATCCTGATGAAGCGACGCGCAGCACTGCCTTTTGCAACAACTCAGTGCACACAGTTGACAACAACAACGTCAACACTGACATAGATGCTGACAGCAAACAAATTGCTGGAAATCCGCATCCTGAAGGTCATGAGGCAGACAGCCATCATGATGCTGACAGCGACGATGATTACACAGACAGAGTCACACGTACACAGAAACGTGTGGAAAAACCTGAATGGTTTCTGTGTAACTTTATAAAAAGGGGGATAGCTAAGAGAGCTTACCTGCCACTCACATTGGAAGGGGTCCTCGCGCAAGAAGCGCTCCTGGTTAGCGGCTCAGACGTGTCTACCATGTCAGCCGAACTGTTTGAGGAGCTAAGGACCGCCGCTAACGATGTTGACAGGCAAATACCCTTTGTGAAATACACTTATGGTGAGCAACAGGGCCTCGCAAAGACGAGAACGACCCTAATAGCCATGGTTCACATGCAGATTGGCGAGATGTCACTATACCACCCGGTATATGTGTCTGAACTTGACTCACTCCGGGCTCCATTTGTGGTTGGCCAAGATTTTATAAATCGCTTTGAAGCGATTATAAATTATGGCAATCAGACAATGTGGGCCACAGTGAGCAGTCCACTGCCATTCGTGGTACCTCCCCAAGGTCAGGACACTGACTGTCTAACAGCAGGTACCGCTGAGGTAAAAAGGATTCCCCAACCGAGACCACAGACCCGGTAAGTGATCCTTCATCTACAGGTGAGACAGAGGAGACTCAACAATTGGACCAGACTCTGGCCCATCACGAGGACCTCCTCTGCGAGCTGACACCTTCAGCACTCACTGAGCACTACCTACCACCGGTAGAGGAAGGTGTGGAGATCCATGGGTCCCACACCGATGACGCTGTACTGTCCTGTGGGACGGGTAATTCGGCAAACAGCCAAGCTTTCAGTGAAGTCTTGGTTCAAGGACATCTGAGCCCACAAGGTGACAGTCTACTACACGCTGACAGTCACTTGGACTTCATTGTTACTGATTTTGAGGACCCCTCCTCAAACAAAAGGGGGACAGACTCACACTTCCTACCACAGGTAGAGGACGGTGTAGAGGTCCAAGGATCACACACCGAGAACGCTGTACTGTCCTCCGGGACAGGTAATTCAGTTATCAGCCAAGCTTTCAATGAAACCTTGGTTCAAGAGCATTTGAATCTAGAACTACTCAGAGATGACATAGTTCTTACAGACTCAAAGAGCACCTCTTCATTCATGAAGTGGGATGACATACATCACAACGACAGAGACACGCCTGCGACGGCGCCGACAGTTGTGACACACCTGCATTACGCAGAAAGAGGTAAACGTACAGAGGTACGTTGGCCGAAACCTATAAGGTTCCTGTACAAGGTTCCCAATAAACTGCGCGAACAGCTTAAACTAAACAATGGCATCCTAACTCGTGCCCATGGACGGACGTCCACACCCGTGCGCGTGGTCCCTCATGACCACAGGGGGGTGATGTTAGGTCATGCCCATGTCAAGGACAAAGATTTCAATAACCCCACAAACGACAAAGATCTCGCAAACTCACAGACTTCATGGGAAAATAAGGTCGTCCAAGCACAGGATAGTAAATAAACTAAACAGTTTAAACTATACTAGTTGCGAAAAGAAACCGTTCCAACTAGAACTTAGAAACGCTAAGCATAAAACCCACAACAAAAAACTAACCTTAACAACCGTTTAAATCTGCAGGATTTAATTGACATCGGTTATAAAGCTAAGAACTGTTTTTCTTGTGTGTGACACGTTGGAATCTGACGACCAGAGCGAGTTTGTTGTAGTGAAACGTTGTTTTTAGTTGCTTGATTGCTACTTTTGTTGTTATTGACGTTGTTATTGTTTTCTGAACACTCCCAGCCAATAGAGGTTTTGATTGTTGATAAGTTGAAGACTTAAATGGATTTAACTATGCCAACATGCTGTTCATTTTGTTAAAGATCTCAATCTTTGAAAAGTCATTGTAGATTAATACTACTTAAGGTACTATAATCTACACTGATCTCCCAATCATTTAGATAGAACCGATTCGATCGTTTCTATTCTAGATCTATTCATTTTGATGAGTCTCGCCATAGACTTCAAAATTTATAGGGAATACCAAATCTTGCGTCGTTCGTCTAAAAGACAACAGACATTTAGACCAAACTAGATTTCATTTTTTTATTTTAGTTTAACCTAAACTAAATAATGAATGGAGGAATAGTTTGAATGAAGAGGCCTTCGTTACAGAAGCCCTCCACATTTCTATAGGTATAGATCCCTATTTCTGATTTTTACAGCATTGATCCACCCCTTAATTGGTAATTGTAGCTGATCTAATCCATGATAGCTTACATACCAGGTGCATATAGGTAAGGCTTAATGTAGAATCCCAATCATAAGCCCACCTAAAACCACATAATTGCATGACACATTGAACCAGGGTGGCACCGACTGGAAGCCATCCAGCCTGCAACCTTCGATGTGGGGACCTGCTGATCCAACGTTGGTCTTCAACCTTCATCCAAGGCCCGCCTCCTCTGCTTCAATCGAGGGATCCCCTCTACATGCTGATTAAAAACCATTCTTGCTGATGAAATCAATAACCCCCATCGTTGTGGATTTACCGTTGTGGATTATAAGACTTTGTTTCCAAGGGATCACAGACTCAGTTTTCCATGGGTTAACAGACTATGTTTTCCAAAGGATTGAAAGCTTACCGCAAAGGGATTACCTACGAACAGTATGGAATTTCCAAAACATTATGGGAGTATAATTTTGAACTTTTTGATTTTTTTTTCCACTTGCTGGATTGCATAGAGGTCAGAGACATTCGGTGGTATCCTTTCGTGTTGGAACTCATCTCCAAGGACAGGCGATGACTTCCAAAAAGGGGGACTGTAGTGATACACCTAGCCTCTGATATTTTAGGCTTGACCTTCATGTACACCTCTCTGCATCTCTCTGGAACTCTAAGTGTTACACCTTCTTGAGGCCCTCAAGGAGACAAATGGACACTTATATTTTTTACAATTATTATGAATTAATGGACACTAATTAATCAGATTGAACTTTCTCTTTAATGTGTGTTAATTCAGAATTGATCTACAGTATATTTTGTCATTTTAATGATGATCTGCTACTTTCATGAGCTTTGGCCTTCGGCTGGTTTTATTTCTGCAAAAGCAAGCAGGCTCTGATTCTAAGACACAGTTCAGGGTAAACTGTTAGCTGTTCAGCTTCCTTCTCTGTTTTGTCTGTGAAAGTTAGACATAACATTAGCTGTGTTCACAGGCAGGCCATCTGGCCGATTTATGTAAACAGTTTTCCTGGTGTCCGTCAAGAGTCTTTCTGCCTATGGAATTAAACTTCCATCTTTTATTTTGTTAGTTCAGCCAGTAGTCATTTAGGAGGTGGGTCAGATCCCGCCTCCCATATAATGGGCACTTCCTATTTGGAAGTTAGAGTTTCGAGGAGAACGAACTGTCAACCTGCTCTCTCCTCTGGAAAAGCTGGAGACGGCCCGGTCATGTGTCAACGACCCACGTCTCAGCTGGGATCATAGTAAAGCCTTACTTTGATCCATTCACTCCTTTCTGAAGAATTTGTTTTCTAAAGTTTTATTTTGAAAGTTCAACCAGTGCGATTGGAGTCTGTTCCTGCCGGTGAACGCGTGCTCCCGCTCGTCTGACCCAGTCATACACGCACGAAGTCATCTGGACGCTCACTGGACAACACAGTCCGTTAGTGTCCACAAACTTCTCAGTCCTCACCTCGCAAGACGTCTCGTCACCAGGTAAAGAGGCGTTGTTTGTATGCTGCACGTGTCGGAAGTACAGCTAAGATCCGTATGGGAAAGCGTGCCACCCTGGTTGGTTCAAAGTAAACAACTTTAGTTAACTTAGCTCCAGAACTCCTTCCTCCTATTTCTTATTTTTCATAAGCTATTAATCTGTCAAGTAATGTGCCAACAGAAAGGTCCAACTGTCTGTTTGTTTTTAATTTGAATTCTTGTCAACGTAGTTATTAAATCAGAGCTAATATCGATACAAATGTTTAATGTAATTTTTGTGATAGTTTCAATAAAAGGTCTATTTTTTTGGTAGACCAATATAAATTGAAGTCTCCTGTGAAGTTACATTTCTGGCTAATCACAGTAAAAACAATTTAGTATCGGAAAAAGGAAGAACTCGCACTTTGGTGGCAGTTTGTGCAAGATTAAAGTCTGCTAAACTGCGCATCTACAATAATGATGGCTCAGTAAGTGTTTAAATACCTTACAAACTGCATTATTCTATTACATATATATATATATAAATAAATACATAAATAAATAAAATTGAAATTAACAAATCAAGACCCCGACTCACACACCCCCGTCCCCAAATGTACTGTTGGTGAGTGTTGTTCTAAAGTGTACTTAAAAAGGAAAGAGAAGGAGCAAAGGCTGGCATTGTACCAGTTTCCCCTCCACTCCAACTCTAACCCAAGCCCTAATTGTCTAAATGCATAATGTTGAGTGAGCATAGGCATGGGGGTGAGATTGGTGTCATCCCGCCACCCATAGCCATAGTGCTCAATCCATTCCCTATATGTGACTTTTATGAAGAAGTTTATGAATGAATGTCTAAAGTGTATATAAAATTGAGTCCCAGGTGTTCTGAACAACAGAGATGTAGAACCATTGCAGCACACCCGAGACTCAAATTCCCTACATGTATTAATTTAAGATGAAGAGGGCGGAGGTGCGTGTTGAGGGATGGGGAGAAAAATATCTGCAGGAACAGTGCTCCCACAGCGAGTCAGCTCCCCCGCTGACCCTGCGTACCCCCCCAGCTCGCCAAGGTCCACCCAAGGAGCGAGGAAAAAGAAACACCTCTCCGACCGCCAGGCCATTGAGCCAAGACCAGAGAGGGACAAGGCCCCCCGAGGGCCGCCAACAGCAGAACCAACAGCCCACACCCACCAGGGCCGCCGTGACCCCTGCGAACCGCAGTCAGCCCGCCGTCCAAGAGGACACAAAATCCCACATGGACGACACGGCCAAGAGCGCCCGCCCAACCGCCGACAGAGCCAGGAAGCACCAAGAACAGGCCCCAACCAGGGCCCGCACACCGGCCAAGCATAGTCCAAGACCATCATCAAGGACATCCACTCAATCCCCACCCCAGAAGAAATACTACACCCACCCTTCATATTAACAACTTTCAGAACACATAACACATTAGACACCCAGGCTGGGTTTGCCCGCCCCCTCCCATTGGCCACCAGTCACGCCCCCAGACACCCACCCCCCAGCATATGAACCCCCAACCCACCAGCGAGCCGAGGGCCCCCGGCCAGAGCCGGGCACCAGAGCGCCAGTCAGCCCATGCCCGGCGACCCGCCCACCAGAGCCCACGATCCCCGATCCCCACCAGGCCCAAGCCCGGGGACGACACGTCCCCAGAGTCCCAAGCCCCCGGCACCCGCCCCGAAACCACCCCAGCACAGCCGGGTCACCGACCGGCGACCCATGACTGCCGCCACCGACCACCCGAGGGCCCGCATGCCGCCCCTAGCAGATATCCCCCAGAACCCCCCCGGTCCTCCCCAGGTCGAAGACAGGGTCCTCCCCGCCCAAGCAGCCCCAACCCCCCGGTGCCCCAAACCCCAACCTCCCCCCCTCCAGCCCCAATGCCCCACAAGGCCACATCCCAGACCCCCCACCCTCACTACGTAACGGAACCGATCAAAGAGTGCCAAATAGATTGATCCAATGTGTCGGCAGATGCTGTTTCAAGACTAATATGATCTAACAGAAGATTTTTATACTGATTAATGCTAAGATTATTTTTATTTTTCCAATTTACGAGTATGGTTTTCTTTGCGATGCATAAGGCAGTGAAAAGCATATAGGATGTATTTTTTTCTAGTATAACATCTTCAAAGATACCCAATAAGCAAACAGATGGAGAGAGTGGGATATTAAATTTCAAACATTTAGACAAGTCTTCACATACCTGTACCCAGAACCTCTGAACGGGTGGACAGAACCAGAGCGCGTGAATATAATCATCAGGTGTATTACTTATGCACTGTGAGCACTTGTTAGATGGTATAAAGCCCATCTTAAACATTCGCTGACCTGTATAATGTACTCTATAGAGAACCTTATATTGTATTAATTGTAAATTGGAGATTCTAGTCAATTTAAAAGTATTTGAACATACTTGAGACCAAATTTTTTGTTCAAAGTTGATTGATAAATCTGACTCCCATTTTTCAACAGGTAGTGCTATCGAGTCATCGATTCTAGACAATTTTTTGTATATTTTAGATAATAATTTGGGTGGTTGAAAATTAATAAACTCTAACACACATGTTGGTGTTTCCAACACTGTTTTATTAAGCTTAAATTTCTTTTTTACAATTGACTTAATTTGTTGGTATTGTAGGAAATATTTATTATCAATGCCATATTGTATTATTAATTTATTAAATGGAATAAAGTCTATACCCTCAAATATGTGTTCCAGACATTCAATACCTTTCATTCTCCAACCTGAGAAATTTAACATATTATTTTCTTGTTGAATGTCAGGATTGTTCCAGAGAGGTGTATGTCTGCATGGGAGTAGTGAAGACTTTGTCATTTTCAGATACTCCCACCATGCTGTCAGAGATGAGCCAATATTGATGCTCTTAAAGCAGACATGTCTTTTTAAATCTGTACTGATAAATGGTAGATCTGAAATCCTAATATTATTACATAAAGTTTGTTCTATATCTATCCAAGTTTCATCTAGTGCATTCGGTTTTAACCACTTTGATATATATTGTAACCTGTTGGCTAAATAGTAGTAATAAAAGTTTGGAAGTTCTAATCCTCCGGTATCTTTAGATTTCTGTAATGTTTTTAAACTAATACGTGGAGTTTTATTTTTCCAAAGGAATTTAGATATAGAAGAGTCCAGGGGCCTCATGTATCAACCGTGCGTGCGCACAAAAACCTTGCGTACGGCACCATCCACGCAAAACCCCGTATGTATCAAAACTGAACTGAACGTGAATATGTGCGCATCCAAGTACATTTCCACGCCAGCTCCCCTGTTGGCGTACGCACGTTTCTGTGGTTCTTGTTCCTTTGGCGACACTTACAGGTGATTCAGAGAAACTGAAGCCCCACAGTCTGTGGTTGACTTTAAGAGCGGCTTGAAGACCTTTCTATTCAACCGAGCTTACACTACCTCCTCATGATTCTACTTTTGATCTTAGCTGATACTGTTGTTGATTTTAATTGTTTTATTATTTGTTTTATTGACATTCAATTATGTTGCACCTTGTAGCACTTTGAGATTTACATTAATGAAAAGTGCGTTATAAATTGAATTCATTATTATTATTATTATTATTATTATTATTATTATTATTATTATTATTAACTGTTCATGATGTGAAAATGATTAATATTCCCACCAAACACACATGATAACAATTATTACATCCACATGGACGCAAATAAAGGACGCGCAAAGTTGTGCAACAAATACATTTAACAGGAACGGATTCAGCCTTACTGGAGGATATAATAAATATTGTAACACGCAGAGCATTTATTTATAAACAGATATAATTTTCTGATCTATGATATGGCTTATCAGCCGTTTCCAGAAATAATCATTTTTCAGTTTGGCACTGCTGCGCTCTGGAGCAACAGGAGCCGTGCATCACGTGTGCACCTGCAGAAGCAGCGATCAAACTGTTCCACAGGAGCTTTCCTGAGGGAGCTGCAGGCCGATCAGGGCTGTCCAGTCCACACAAAGCCTGATCATATTTAATGGAATGTCTCATCCATATGATTCCAAAGGCTGAGTGGTCGCGCTTTGGAGCGCGCGCGCACCCACGCCGGTGTTACACGGCAGTGGAGGTGTTTAATAATCTGCGTTTATTGTAGATTTCTCCAAAATGACACGTGAAAGTACACCATATATAACTTGTAGGAGAGTAAAGGCTTCACAGACAAACAGATTGCGCACAATGTGGCGCGCGCAGCGTTTGGAGACTCCAACATCACTTCATGTCATGAAAACTCTCCACTGAGACGCAGAGACCCGTTTCTTCATATCATCTATTAAATAAACAAAGATCTATGTTCTACCAAACATCTAAGTTCCTCTGTGTTTACAGTAATTATGGTAATAAACCCGTGCGCAAAGTTAATATTATCACTCAGAATGAATGGATGAGCTGGCGCACCAAAGCAGGGTGCGCGCACACACAAATACCGACACACAATCACTCGTTCTTTGCGTGATGAACACATTTTATTACTATTCTTACTTAGGATTATTTTCCTCACTCATATTATATTAAATTCATTATTTTCCTGAATCTAGAAATCATTTCTGATCGCGCAGGGATCAAACAAACATGTCCTTCACACATGCAGGAAGTAATTTGCATCTGTTTAACATATGTAAATGAAGGCGTGTCAGGGGAGGTGTCTCACGTGCGCTCAGTTCCACGTTGATTGTGATGTACAAAAGGAATGTGCGTGGATTCCGGTGTACGCACAGTTTGATACATCTGGATTTTTTTGTGCGTACACACTTTTCTGGATTTGACCGTACGTCACTTTTCAGTAGGAAATCCACGCAAGTCTTTGTACATGAGGCCCCAGGGACTTAAACCATTCAGTTGAAGGTTTATTTGGAATCATTGAGAATAAATAATTTATTCTCGGCAGCACCATCATTTTTACTGAGGCAACTCTTCCCATAAGTGATATGGGTAGAGATCTCCATCTAGTAAGATCGTCTTCAATTTTCTTTAATAATGGGATATGATTTAATTTTATTAAATCCTCTAATTTAGGAGAGATATTAACACCTAAATATTTAATGTTACCTGATTGCAGTCTTTCATTAAGAGAATTATTAAACACGCAATTTATTGGAAGAACTGTAGATTTTGTCCAGTTTATAGAGTAATCAGAAACTTTTGAGAATGAGTTTATTAACTTGATAACATTAGATATTGAGTTTCCTGAGTTTTGGATACAACTTCGGTTTCATCCTGGTGGATGACAAACACCCGCTCTGTGAGTTGTGCCTCGGAGCCGACCACGCTCGGCTGGCCTTGGTCCAGCACTGTGCCTGTCCGGGCTACCAGCTCCTGACGACGGAGGAAAAGGAGCGCCGGTTCGACCTCTTTCCACAGACGGAAATGGTGGTCCGACCAATGAAGGACGCACCACCCTGTCCCTGGTTCAAGCAGTTGGTCAACTATGCGTCCTCGGAGGTAGCTAGTGCGGTCGGACCGTCCTCTCCTGGAGGCTCGGACCAGGCGTCTTCATCACGTCTGGCGGGAAGATTCACCGCCAGGGCGGGGAGCCAGGCACAGGTAATTTGGCCCTGCGTCCCTGAAATTCTCAACCTTCTGCAAGCCGAGGCCAGCGACTCGCTGAAAATGAGAGCCCCAGTTTTGTTGTTTGTTCAGGCGACAAAGGTCCAGGGGCTGACGGACCAGACCTTCCCCCCCGTACCGCCACTGGAGTCCAGCTTGTCCACCGTGTTCGGCCTCAAGCCCACGTAACATGTAGGTAAACCTGTTTCACCGCCTTCACCGGGGGACCAGTTTTCAACGAAGATGTAGGATTGCATTCATAAATGCAGGTGGGTGCTACGGCCAACAACATTGCGCTCCTGGCACTAAGCGTCAGGCAGGAGCTGACGCACGAGATGGCAGGAGCAGCTCTTGATGCCATCACTAACATGTGTGAGTTGCTGGCGACATGTTCAGCCAGGATTTCAGCGTGGGCCATGCTGCTCCAGAGGCAGGTTTGGCTCAAGCTGTCTCCCACCATCCCGGAGGAGGTGAGGAAGCAGCTTCTGGAGGGGCCGATTCCGTCTCAGGCTGTGTTCGGAGCGCACTATCAGAATGACTTCGAGCAGCTACGTTCATCCTCCGAGGTGCTCTAACAAGTGCGAAAACACATAGTGTCGCCTCGGGCAGACCCTCGTGCAACACGTGGACCGATGCGCCCACGAGAGCAGAGCATACTGCAGCCAGCAGAGACACTCATCTCCCTCTCGGACCTTGGCCATGCTCAGCCCCCAGCTACATTGAGAGGTCACCCATCCCAATACTCCCAGATACCCGGGAGCTTCAGGAGAAGGGGCCGCCACCAACCTCCATGGGCCGGCCAGCACCAGAGTACGAGGAGAGACCAGCTAAAGAAGTGACGGTATGCAGGGGATGTGTTCAACAGTGTGTTAGTTGATCTTAATAAAGATTCTGTCATTAAAAACTGTGTTTTTTATTTAGACACGCTGGTTGCCTCTTCTCCGAGGTTTGTGAACGCATCTCCAAACTCAGGTGACACAAAAAAAAACGTTTTTTTTTTTCTTCCCCACAAGATGACACAGAGCCGGGCTGCAGGTGCACTCTGTGCCCTTCCTGTGAGACGCTTACTTCCATGTTCCGATCGTGAACAAACACAGGAAATTCCTCAGGTTCGCCTTTCAAGGATCCTGTTACGAGTTCAAGTGCCTCCCATTCAGGTACGCCCTCGTGCCACGGACCTTCATGAAGGTCATCGAGGCAACCTTAAACCCGTTGCGCTCAAGGGGTTTGAGGATCATCTATTACATTGACGATCTATTGCTTCTGTCTCGCTCGAAAGAAGAAGAAGCAGCACAGACGGTGATTTTAGTGAATCATTTGACCTAATTAGGCTTTGCCATAAATTGAGAGAAGAGCTCCATTTCACCAGCCTAGCAAATAGTTTATTTAGGCATGAGTCTCTGTTCCATCAGCACGAGAGCTGTTTTGTCAGATCAGAGGAAGGAGTCACTGACGTCACTCCTTCAGTGTGTCCAGTCCCACAGAACGGTGTCGGCGATCACAATTATGCGGTTGTTAGGAATGATGGCCGCCGGGCATGCGGTAGTCAAATTAGGCTTACTGCACATGCGCAAAATTCAGAGGTGGTTTATTCGTCAGAGAATAGACCCGGTGCACTACAAAAGACGCCGAGTCATGGTCTCCCCGTCGGTGAGAACGGACCTGGTGTTCTGGGGGAATCCCAGGACTCTGTCAGATGGGGTTCCCTTGGGCAAAGTGACGTCATGGAGGGCGGTCTTTACCAATGCGTCTCTTTCCATATGGGGGGGACATGTCAATCTCAGATGGTGGACGTGACCGCCCGTCACGTCCCTCCACATAAATATGTTGGAGTTGTTGACAGTGTACAAAGTTCTGAAACACTTTGCTCACATGCTTCGACAACAGGATGTCCTCGTACACACGGACAACAAAGCAACCGCCGCTTATATAAACTATGAGGACGGGGTTCGCTCAGCCCAGCTTCTGAACACAGCCAGAGAGCTGCTCTGCTGGACACACATTCATTTAAGGTCACTGAAGGCTGTTTACATCCCAGCTGTGCAAAACAGAGGTGCCGATATTATGTCAAGAGGGGGGCCTCTGGACAGAAATTGGATGTTACACCAGGACCTTGTGTCTGAAATCTGGACCAGGTTTGGGAGGGTGGACGTGGACTTGTTTGCGACACGAGAGAATGCATAGTGCCCCTGTTTTTCTCTCTGAGTCCCCTCGACATCCCCCGTTGGGGGTGGACGCCTTTGCACACAAACCGTGGCCAAGGACATTAAATTATGCTTTCCCTCCAGTTCCTCTGCTATCAGCACTGATGGAAAGAGTGATAGAAGAGGGAGTATCAGTGATTCTGATCGCCCCAGAGTGCGTGAACGCACCATGGTTTCCGGTTCTGCAGCAGCTGGCAGGCCGCTCCTGGAAGCTCCCCCTGGAGAGACGATGCTCTCCTGCAGGCAGGGGGAGCAATAAAGAGTCACCCAGTGATAGGTCAGCATCTGTGGGCTTGGATACTGCATCTGTGGGCTTGGATGCTGAACGACAGCGTCTAGAAAACCTTAGTTTTTCTAAGGATGTCATTGGAACAATTCAAGGTTCACGTACACAGTCTACAACTGCTGTTTATGCATCAAAATGGGCGGCTTTTCAGTGTTGGTGCATAGAAAACAGCTGGGCCCGTGTTCATGTCATCAGGGCCACATTTGGTCATATTTACAACTGTTGTTGGACAGAAATTTGGCCTTCAGCACCATTAAAACGTATGCTGCAGTGATTTCATCCTGTCATGAGGGGTTTAAAGACCGTGTAAAGTGAAATTAAATGTGTGTTTTGAGTTTGTCACACGTCATAAATATGTGTTATTAATCACCCATATAAATCTGACTGATTAAAAACATTGTTTTCCTTATAAAATTAAGTCTCAAAAATAATGAAAAAACATAATTGTGCCCTGGTCTGAAACGCTGGGGGCGTGTCAGCGCGTGGGCGTGGTTTCAGCGCAGTACTGCCCCATGTCCTGCCCCCTGAAGATGTTCGCGAAGGCTGGCAGCCTAATAGGAGTTCTCTAGCCCTACTCATTTGAACCTCCAGATAAAAATATAGGAAACCAAAGAGGTCAGTGAAAAGCAATTGTCAGCAAAATATTCGTCAAACTTTTTATTTTCTTAGAATGTGAGCACACAATGTGAAATCACACAGATACATAACAGCAGCTGTGCGCGGGGGACGTTCAATTCCCACATGGGACAACGTTTTTTTTGTTTTGTTTTTTATTCATTCCAGATTAAAAAAACACAAGAAAACTATTTACAAAAAAACAAGAAAAAAAGCATAAAGTTTTTTAAATCTGGAATGAATAAATAATCAAAAAAAAAGTCATACCTTGTGGGAATCGAACCCACGAGGTCTAGATAAGGTTAGGAGCACCTAACAGCGCAATGCGTTACCCAGTGAGCCACCAGGACGTGTGTATTGTTGAGCTCCACATTTATAATAAACAAACCGCCCCTCATAGAATGACTAGTTGGGACTTCATAGGCAAAGTAATGCGTTTCCAGTGAGCTACCAGGACGTGTCTATATTTTAAGGTCCACATTTATAAACGAATGAACCGCCCCTCATAGAATGACTAGATGGGACTTCATAGGCAAAGTGGGTGGTTCGTTCGAACCGGGCGAACCGCCCCTGGCTACGCGCATGCTATTGCTATCTGATGCTATCTGCGATTCGCGAGTGAATGGCTCCACCGATGCGAAGAACAAATTTATACGGCTGGAGCTGCAGGGGGTGGGGCTTTAGACCGCGTGACGAAACGCGGTCACATTTAAACCACGCCTAAAAAATCCTGAAGCAGACATATCTTTAAACAAAGTTTGATCTATAACTCCAAAATTAATTGAGCTACAATTTTGAGACTTTTTACTCATTTACAAGATTACAATTATGACATTTATAATGTTTATTGAAGAAAATATTGAAATTCACTTTACACAGTCTTTAATGATAGAACAGTGTTCAATCATCCCCTGATGAAACATTTTTTTAAAGGTACACGCCGTCTCAGGCCGGTTTCTCGCTCCCTGGTCCCTCGATGGGACTTAGTTATTGTATTAAATGCATTAATTAAGGATCCCTTTGAGCCTCTGAATGAAGTTCCACTAAAATTCTTATAGTTTAAAACAGCTCTGTTGTTAGCTTTAACATCAGCTAAAAGAGTGAGTGATCTCTCTGGCCTGTCTGTCTCTCCTTCTTTTCTGAAGATTCAAGGGGATGGAAGCTCTGCTGAACTTAGGCCAAATCCGGTGTTTATACCTAAGGTCATCACGAGTTCATTCAGGTACAGGATCATCACATTGGACAGTTTTTGCCTTCCTCCTCACGTCAACTCAGAGGAAGAGCAGTTGCATTTACTTTGCCTAGTGCAAGCCCTCAGGTGTTATGTGAATTGCACAGTTGCGACACATAATTCTGATAGGCTCTTTGTGCATTTCAGAGGATGCTCTCAGGGTCAACCTTTGACCTCTCAGTGATTGTCACACTGGTTGTGTGAGGCCATTTCCCAGGCCTACAGTTCCTCTGGTCTACAGCCACCTGACGTATTAGAGCTCATTCTACTCGAGGGATGGCGACTTCCATAGCCTTGCTCAATGGCGTCTCTGTGCAAGATATCTGCTCTGCAACCTCCTGGTCATCTGCCACTCCATTCACCCATTTTTATTTACAGGATGTTTCCAGCTCCTCTTTGACACATTCGGTTCTCAGGGTTAGAGCAAAGTGAAACCTTTTTATCGTTATCAATAAAAATTATTGATAAAATGACACAGTTGCCTCTGTCTTTATTGATGGGTGCTATTATGAATAGCTTTATTCTCATCATCAGATGTTGGGGTTGCTCACCTGCTTTTACCTCTATTGTGGTGTGGCGGTTGCCAGAGTTATTATGGTTTCAATCAGACCCAGTGAGGCATGGACCATATCCTTTAACCCAATAGGTGTGGCTTAAAGGGCTACACCTACAGGAAATAGAACATTGGTTACATATTGTAACCCCAGATTCTATGAGTGTAGGCGTAGCCCTTTAAGCCTTGAGGCCTCACTGGCTCTTATTGGCAGAATTTTTTTTATTGCCTTTTGGGAGCAGTTCCTCGGTCGGGAGGGGCTTTTATGGACCGAGGGTGTGGCCCACAGCAGGTGGGCATGGACCAGAAGTCTTCAAAGTTGGAGCGAAGCGCAAGGATAAACCCAATAGGTGTGGCTTAAAGGGCTACGCCTACACTCAAAGAATCTGGGGTTACAATACATAACCAACGTTTTGTTTACTTTTTTGGGAGTTGTGAGCACATAAAGCACTGTAAAGCTTTTGTGTGTTCTGTACGGCTGCTGCATCGAGGATATGCTTCAAATTAGGAAGACATCAGGCTGAGGATCATCAGAAGGGTCTGATGGTGTTCTTAGTCCTCCTTCATCTTCATAATCCTTCCAGTTCGAGTGAACAGTCTGTGAGTCTCCTTAATGTTGCTTTGTCACCTGTTCGTGCTTCTGTTGAGTCTTAACAGGGATGCTGATGCTTCACACCTGACTGTAATGAAGAAGAGCCTCCACAGTTTGACACACACTGATGCAAATGGCTGAGTGAACTTGTCCGTGCATTCTGAGAAGCATATGAGATAAAATGCACATTCTCTACCATAATTATCTTTTTTGTTTGTTTAAAGAGGCACCTTAAACTAATTTTAGGTAACCCCAATAAAAAAGCTGTGTGAAATAATAAAATTATAATTAATAATCTGGTCCAGATGGCACAATTTAACCTTTTTTTTAATTGCTGTGTAAAATATTATTAAAAACAAAATGCACTAATTTACAAATCTCAAACCCATTTTCTGTTCACAAGGAAACATAGTAAACATGCTAAAGGTTTTAACAAAAAATAAAAAAAAGTTTAGCCAATAAAAAGGTAATTTTGAATATGATAGCAGCAGCACATTTCACAAATTTAAGAGATGTGCATCAAAAGGGAAGTGAAGAAACACATGGGAAAGCATTTCACAACTACTCTGATTGACAGAGGACTGGGTATAAAAATAATATTTTTTAGAGGTTGGATGTCTCAGAAGTAAAAACAAAATGGGCAGACGTTTGAAGTGGAAAACCTGTTCAGTGGTCCAAAGAATCAACATTTTGAGTTATTTTTGGAAGCAACTGACTACATGTTTTCTACACTAAAGAGTCGAGGGGCCATCCAGTTATCAATGCAAATTTCAAAACCTGCCTCGCTGATGGTATGGGTGTGCATTAGTTCCTATGGTATAGATAGCTTACACATCTGGAAAGACACCATCAATTCAGAAAAATTCATTGAATTTATAACAACTTATTCCTCCACTCAAAAGAGACCCATGACTGTGGAACTCCAAAATTGTACATTAGACATTTCTGAGACGTGTTACGGCCATAAATCCATGCATCCATCCATCCATCATCCATCCATCCATCCATCCATCCATCCATCCATCTATCCATCTTATATCTTTACCCACTTCTTCCTTTTTGGATCGTGGCAAATTTCTTTGATTAAAAAAAAAGTATAATTTCTGAATTTAAACATTTGACATGTTTACTATATTCCTCTGTGAATAAAATATGGTTCCATAAGTCCAACAATGTTCAGTCTGGTCATCTGGACAGTTTATTTTTTTGCTGTTATGTTTCGTCCTTCATCCAAAGGACTTCCCCAAGCCCTTCCTCTGATGGTTCTATAAAATTAGCAAAATATTGCATTCTGATTTCATTTACTTATCCCAAATTCTTTTAAGATTGAGGCTTTATGGTAAAATTTCATGAGCAACTCTTTGGGACAGATACTTGACAAAAAAAAAAGGTCAATATTTTGGCTTGAATAATGGTTCCTTGTGTCATTGCAGATCAATCTCTCACCACTGCTTAAACAGGTTTCAGTGATAATACATCACTGTAGAAGTGATACTAAAAATATCAGTTTTCTCTTCAACATTCATTTGATCCATCTGAAGTTCTTGTGCCATGCACATAGACTCTTTCAGTACCTTTGCATGCATAAAGCTATGTACAGTCTTCTGCCATCTGGACACTCTCCCACACAATCCAGACCTGTGAAGCGCAGCACTGACTGTAGTGTTTCCAGGAAGAAAAAAAACAACCCTTATTTCAGCCCAGCATTCCTGTACTGTACTGTAGTCCAGACTGGTCCTCACATCCCCTTCACCTCCAGCTCTGCGCAAGACTATTAAACTTGTCTGCCTACCATTAAATTATGTTCCTAGATTTGTTTAAAATCTATTTCACCTAACCA
>JBBPBX010037237.1:0-31034 GCA_038048925.1 Garcialebias charrua | reverse complement strand
AGCTGACCAGCACATGTCCCACCTCCGTGAGGTTTTTCAGCGCCTAGCAGCACATGGCCTGATTGTAAATACAGCAAAATGCCAGTTTGGGCTGCCAGTCATTGACTTTTTGGGCCACCGCATTTCTGCCAGTGGTGCTGTCCCGTTACCAAACAAAGTGCAGGCGGTGTCAGATTTTCCACAGCCCCAGTCTGTTAAAGCGCTACAAGAATTTTTGGGAATGGTTAATTTCTATAACCGTTTCCTCCCCAGAGCAGCACATCTGCTGCGGCCGCTCTATGGAGCGCTTAAAAAGAAAAAGCCCAACGACAGTGTTGACTGGACACCAGAACGCCTACAGGCATTTGGTGATGCTAAAGCTGCACTGGCCACTGCTGCCCTTTTGGCCCATCCATCCCCAGCGGCACAAATAGCTTTGACAACAGACGCATCTGATGTTGCGGTGGGAGCTGTGTTAGAACAGCAGGTTTCCGGGGTTTGGCAGCCGCTTGCATTTTTCAGCCGTACGCTACGGGACAATGAGCTTAAATACAGTGTTTTTGACAGGGAGTTGCTGGCGCTTTACCTGGCCACACGCCATTTCAGGTTTTTCCTGGAGGGCCGCCAGTTCACTGCATATGTTGACCACAAACCCTTGGTGTTTGCTATGTCGAAAATTTCTGACCCCTGGTCTGCTCGCCAGCAACGCCACCTCGCAGCGGTGTCTGAATTTACTACAGACATTCAGCATGTGGCTGGAAAATCCAATGTGGTGGCCGACTGTCTCTCCAGAGTGCTGATTTCCCCCGTGTACGTGGGCATCGATTTTTCTGCCATGGCTGCGGACCAACGTAGCGACGCAGAAATACTCGAGCTCCAGTCCGGGCCCACGGGCCTCGAGTTGGAGGAACGGCAGGTGAATGACGGAGGTCCTCTCCTGCTCTGTGATGTTTCTACTGGCAGGCCCCGCCCTCTGGTTCCAGTTTCATGGCGACGCCGCGTTTTTGACTCCTTGCATTCCCTGTCTCACCCAGGTGTTAGAGCATCGGTGAAACTGGTCAGCTCAAAGTTTGTTTGGCCCGGTCTGCGTAAAGCAGTTAAGGAGTGGGCAGCAGCGTGTGTCCCATGTCAGCGTGCTAAGGTTGACAGGCACACCAAAGCACCTTTGGAACCTTTCCCTATTCCTAGTCGGCGGTTTGACCATGTGCACGTGGACCTGGTGGGCCCTCTGCCTCCATCACAAGGTTTTACTCATCTGCTGACTATGATAGACCGGACCACCAGGTGGCCTGAGGTGGTTCCTCTGACATCCACAACAGCTGCAGTGGTGGCCCGGGCATTTTTGTCTACCTGGGTTGCGCGTTTTGGCCCCCCTTCAGACATTACATCGGACAGGGGCCCGCAGTTTGTTTCTGAACTTTGGTCTACCATGGCCAAGGGTCTGGGGACTAACGTTCACAGGACCACAGCTTACAACCCCCAAGCTAATGGTTTGTGTGAACGGTTTCACAGGTCATTGAAAGCTGCACTGCGCGCTGCATTGACCGGTGACAACTGGATTGACCGTCTTCCCTGGGTTTTGTTGGGTTTACGTACCGCATCCAAAGAGGACCTGAACTCTTCCCCGGCTGAACTGGTTTTCGGTCAGCCTGTGCGCGTCCCCGGTGAGTTTTTACCTGAGGTACCCTCACCACAGTTCGCTCCGCCGTTGCAACATTTTTCGTCTCAGGAGGACTCCGTTCGTGTCCCTGGCCCGGTACACCATTGTTTACCTCAGTCATTTGTCCCTAAGAGTCTGGAGTCCTCTAAATTTGTTTTTGTCAAACACAATGCACACAGGACACCACTACAGCCTGTGTATGATGGACCGTTTCGGGTTCTTCAGCCAGGTCCAAAACATTTCCTTTTGGATTTAGGGGGTCGTACTGAAACTGTCTGTATCGATAGGCTTAAACCAGCTCATGTTATGTCTGATGATCAGGTAGTTACGGCCCAGGCTCCTCGCAGGGGCAGACCTCCATCCACGTTGCTAACGGACTGCTGTCCTCCTTCCAGAGACTCTCAACGACCATTGGAGCCCGAATCTTCTGCAGCCCCTCCTCGTCACCCCCCGCTTCATCAGACTGGTTCTGCAGGGCCCAGGTTCAGCCGTTCTGGTCGTTTAATCAAACCTAAAATGCGGGACTAGTGATGGACCTTACTGGGTGTTCTGGGGGGGCGTGTGTGGTGGACCACTAGGGGGCTCTACTCACACCCAGTGGACCGAATGTGTTACAGGATGCTTTTATTGTGAAAGGTCCAGAGGACCGGATGTTGTGTTGGTATATAAGGCGGTGTTGGGTGGTTTTCCCGCCAGTTGATGTAGGAGTTGAATAAAGTGAAGACCTGCGTTCCGTCTCCTGTGTCGTCTCTTCACCTCCTCCTACAGTAGTACATTAAATTTAGACATGAACACACCAACCTTTAAATATAAAATATATATATAGAAGTGGAACTTTTGTTTAGTTAAGTTTTTTAATCTGTTAATATACAAATGCTGTTTTCAGTCACATTTTATGATTTTGAATCTCACTAGATAAAGAAAGAGCGTTTACAACAAAAACAGGTCAGTCTCTCTTATCATGGTGACCTAACCAGGCCGAAAGAAAATCCTCTTTGTGACTCTGCTGTTGTCAGATCTGTTCTCTAGTTTATAGTCCAGCTCTCTGGTCATCCAATGACTTAGCACCAGAACCCCATAAACATTAAATATTAGCAGGTTACTTTCTGTCCTTTAACAAGTGAAATGACAAACACAAACACATCTTCTGGTATGTGTTGTTTCTGTTTGTGACTTATATAAATAATGTGTGAGCAGTGAACCATTCTTCACTGCATGACTGTTTGCGTGTATCTGCCTCAATTAAATCTGATTCTGCTAGTGAGACATTTAAAGATGTTTTGAACTTCTGGCAGGTCTCTCTGATGGCGTGGAGACTGGACAGGGCCCGCGGTCATCAGCTACTTTATCTGCCGGAGGGTCTGGATCGAGAAACCGCAGCCAGGGCTTTGAGCATACCTCAAAAGAAAAAAACATGAAGTTTTAAATTCTAGACAAAATAAAGGAATTAAAGAAACATACAGATAAGTGTTAGTGGTTTTTAAAGTTTACTACTACAACCTGCAAAAGGCAACAATGGCTCCACGCTCAAAATGTCCTTGTGAAGACCAGCCAGCAGTGATGGGCTCATCAGGATGTCGTGGGTTCAAAATGCAGGCTGTTCAGCGTTCTCCTGGAAAACTTCTGGATGCCGATGTCATGCCTATAATGACACCAACATGAAAAATGTGGTTTATATCTAACACATATTAGCAAATCTGTTTGTAGAAGTGTTTTTTAAAAAATGTCCAAGAACTATTCCAGATCTTACAATTGTAGAAAACATTTAAAACCGTGCATATGTCATTGCATTTATTTCTTATCTAGTGCCACTAGAAAACAACAATAATTAACACAATAAAATAAACTACAATTGTAAAATGTTGAATAGTTTTTTGACTGGAATAAGACAAAATAAGTGATATTGGGCCTCATGCACGAACCGTTCGTATGCACAGATTTGTTCTTAAACTGTGCGTACGAGTGATTTAGGATCATTTGTGGCATTCAACAATGTTTTCGTATCCTACGATTTTTTTCAGATACGAACAAAATTTACGAGTGGTCCGGACCTGTCGTATATTTTAGGAGCGTCAGTCTGCTGTCATCCAGACGGAATTTCTCCACTAATAACTTCATATTTCGTTATTTAGAAAATATTTAGAGTTTAAAAAAGTCACGCACCACAATTG
The DNA here is from genome assembly GCA_038048925.1 of Garcialebias charrua. Lineage (NCBI taxonomy): Eukaryota > Metazoa > Chordata > Actinopteri > Cyprinodontiformes > Rivulidae > Garcialebias > Garcialebias charrua. The sequence goes on along the minus strand of JBBPBX010037237.1, from coordinate 27,224 downwards.
GTCTTGACAATAGGTTCTGTTTGAAGTCGAATTATAATTTTAAATGTAATAATGACTAACGGATTAAAGTATTTAAATTAAAATCAATTTGTTATCAATGCCGTTTTCTAACACTACAATATTAATATGAAGATCTCAAACTGAAACCAACTTAAATTATGAATTAATTTAAGTTTAATTTGTCTCGGTAACGCAGACTTCGGTAACGCAGACTTTAGGTTGACCTCCTCCTGTTGCTGTCATAGAAGTCAGATAGCTCAATGAGTAGAGCGTTGCGTCGCAGTTCCGAACCTTATGGGTTCAAGTCCCACATGGGACAACGTTTTTTTTTCTCCTTTTAATTCATTCCAGATTTAAAAAACACAAGAAAACTATTTACAATACAACAAGAAATGAAGCATAAAGTCTTTTTAATCTGGAATGAATAAATAATCTAAAGAAGGAAGGAAAAAAAATAGGCATACCTTGTGGGAATCGAACCCACGAGGTCTCGATAAGCGGTGCAATGCTTTAACCAGTTAGCCACCAGGACGCGTGTATATTTTTAGGTCCACATTTATTATAAACAAACATTCTTTGGCATTAGTTGGTCATTTACTCCCATGAGTGACGCTGCTAATAAGGACAGATTTTCTTTTCTCGATCAAGGAGAGCAGAACTTCAATCTCCGCACCGGTAGAGTTCTTCTTTTTTACTTTTCGCTGTCATTTTATGCACGAACACGTTTTGCCTCCGAGGCAGGAAACGTAGCCTTATATGGTATTTTGAGGGGTGGGAATTATGTAAATAAACTCTCCGCGTGCACGCGCAGGTGGTTAGAACAGGTGGGATTCATCATATTTACGCAACTCATTTACACACTTTTCCTGAGGATAGAAGAGTTTGTTGAATCTGACGTGGCATGTTCGTACGAACGCTTCATACGAACAAAAGTAGGAGAAATTTAGGATAAAAATACGAACATGTTCTTGCATGAGGCCCATTGTATTATTCCAGTTGTTGGTGAAGTTTGACTGAAAGTCACCTTTCTGGGTATTTGTGTTATAAGCATAATATGAACTTTCTTCAGGAACACTGATTAAACTCACTTTAAAACTTGCAGCTCATCCAATTAGCAGGTGCAGTTCGTTTTGGGGCTGGTCCCTTCCATGTACAACTGGGTGCAGGTTGGTTTAGAATGTATTTCCAGCATGGTTGCAACCACCTCATTGTCTGCAAAAACAAACACAAACACAATATATAACCATATTGTGTGTGTCATTATGGAATTCACATGCAAAATATATTGTTTTTAATATATTTAAGATTTTCACACATTTTACGTCTAATAAAGTGTAAGCTGTATAAACAGTGTGTCAAAAGTAAATACGTTCTCAAAGATAATTAAATTTTCCCAGGAAAGCTAATAAATGTATCTCTTGGGATAGTTATTATTTTTCACATCACAACATCACCAATTGTCTCAGGTTGTATTTAAGACATAGTTTACAGAAATCAAATAAGAAATAAGGACGCTGTGAACATTTGTGTGACTCAAACGTCATGTTTTTGTTTACATACTGTGCTTACAGTATACTGACAGCTCTTATGAAGACATGGTGCTAGTTATAGCAGCTAACAGATGTTAAACCTGTAACAATAACCAAATCAGTCTAAATATCAGAAGTATTGGTGTGAGAAATTTAAAACATGGTGTGACCGACTCAAACGTCATGTCTTTGTTTACATGTCTTTGTGCTGACGGCTCTTATGAAGACATGGTGCTAGTTATAGAAGCTAACAGAAGATGTTAAACCTGTAACAATAACCAAACCAGTCTAAATATCAGAAGTATTGGCGTGAGACATTTAAAACATTTATTTATGACGCTTGGATAATACAGGTTGACAACGACACACAACGACTCACCCTGCTGGACATTCGCAAAAAGCCTGAAGGAGTTCCCCATTTTCCATCAGCGCACACAATCACCTCCTGTCGTATCCGCAGCACAATGTTCAGGCATTTTGACCAGTGGTTGTTCAATATTTTAAGAAAACAAGCTTCTAAATTACAACTCGCTATCATTACGAAGCTCCTCGGCCCCTTCCTAAGCCCCTGCATCCGGTTTCGGCTTTTTGCCGTCCAATCAGAACGCTCGTTTCAGGCGAGCTTTGCGTGATGACGTCAACTGGTAAAAGGTCTATTACAGTAACCTTTGCAAGTTTTCAAAATAAAAGCTGTTAATGATGTCTACTTGCTGTTGTTACAAAATTATTTGTGGATGATTTATTTATGTTATCATTTATTATATATGTGTAGTGGTACACCTTTGTCTCTGAAAACTCTCAGTGGTACACTTTGTTTCTCTGAACCCGTCAGTGAAACCTTTTCTTGGAAAACACAAGAGAGTACAATGAGCACTGTTTATTCCATTCATTTGAATCCAGGACACAAATTAAATCACCAAGAGACTCTTTACTTTGTTCTAATTTAAATACTGTATATCAAAAGAATAACCTTGTGTTTATTGTATGATCATTGTTATTGTTTACTATTTTGATCATCAAAGACTCTGTTTATTCCAAATCAAATTTTATCTCAAATGTCTCATACAGGTCAACAGTTTGTAAATGAAACCCAAATAATTACATTCTGTAAACTGAAAGAAAATCTGCCGAGTGGTTTATGAGCTATTTAGACAAATAATAGCAGGAAAATAACCGAAGCTAACACGACACGATTACGTCTATAAAAAACGAAATAAAACAACGAATTTTATCTCAAATGTCTCATACAGGTCAAAAGTTTGTAAATGAAACCCAAATAATTACATTCTGTCAGCTGAAAGAAAATCCGTTGAGTGGTTTATGAGCTATTTGCTAAAATATACACGGAAATAAAACGAGGCTAACGTGACACGTTTATGCCCATAAAACATCTTTTTTTTTTTTAAATCTCAAACATCTCATAAAGCTAGTCAGTTGTAAATGTCCATACAGTGATTACATTCTGTAAGTTTGATAAAAATCTGTCCTGTGGTTCTTGACTTATCTTGCTAACAAACAGCTAACAAACATAGCAAACAGTTCTTACCTCCAGAGCAGGAGGCCGGGCAGCGACAGCGTCAGTCCAAGCAGAGGAGGCATTTTTCGGACACATGAGCTGGAAACGGTCGGTGGACTCTCTGGAAGTGTCCCCTAGCGGACAAAAGTAGTACTGCACCAATTTTTGCCAAAATGAAAAACGGTCATATCTGAGCCATAAATTGGTCTAAAAATATGGGGGGGAAATCCATAAACAGGTCTCACCTCTCTATAGGTCGCAGGGCATGCAAATTAGGCAAAAAACCGCGACCTATATACCGTAATTTATGGTGCAAAGAAACACTTGATGTTAAAATGCTATAAATGTCATTTCTGAAATTAATTTACAATTTTAACTGTTATTTTTCCAAAATGACAGTTACTTAAAACATTACTGGTAAACGTATAAAATTTTTATTTTAAATTTAACATTCCTGTTTTTTCTTGAACTATGTTGCCTGTCAACGAGACAACAAACTCTCTGCACACTAATGATGTGATTTGTGGTAAAGTCGTACTTACCCTCACTGTTTCTACAACATCCTGAAGAACGAGCAACAAACACAGCAACTTAGGAAAAATTACATGGAAAATGTCCAACTTTGGAGGGCCTTTATTTTGAAATTCCACATGAGATCTTGGTGACATTTGGTGAACAACATCTGGAGGTGTTCTACAGTCAGCCTGAAGTGAGACTGGTCACTGGAAACTAAGAGTTTTGTTTTAATATTAATGGAAACTTCAGGGAAAACAATTTAACATTCTCACATAATGAACATACAAATAACCACAAAACAGAGACAAAAGTTAAATATTATGGATCCATATTCACAGGAGGACATTAAAAATCATTTCTGAACATAGACCAGCAAGAATGACTTCAATCATCTAGTCAAAACATGAAAAACACATTGAAGTTTTTTATTTATTTAACTTAACAACACAAAAAGTTCTCTACTCTTTGGATATGGGGGCGACATTCAAACTTTTAGTGGAAACAGCTGAGCAGGAATGTTGGGCCCATTACAGCTTCCAGTGCTAACATGTGTTTTATGTACAGAGTTTGTACCAACAGGAGACACAGATCAGCTTTTATTTTGAAAGAACCTCGCAAGTGTGACTTTCTAATTCATGGTGTTAGTGCGTGCACAACCAAACCGCGTGAGCGCTGACTTTTAGAAGTGGAGGCTGCTGGACCGAAGTATAATATTGAATAATTTTACTAGAAATTACAACCATACCTGTTAGAGAACAAACATGTGGTTGGTGGAGGTCTGACGTGAAGCTCCTGCTCCTACACAGAAAAACACACACACAGTCACGAGACTAGATTATCCAAGCACGCAACAACGAGAAGTAGCTGCAAACAGCTACACATGCTAACAGCTACACATGCTAACAGCTACAGACGTTAACAGCTACAGATGTTAACAGCTACAGATGTTAACAGCTGCATACGTTAACAGCTACAGATGTTAACAGCTACAGACGTTAACAGCTACAGATATTAACAGCTACAGATGTTAACAGCTACAGATGTTAACAGCTACATACGTTAATAGCTACAGATGCTAACAGCTACAGACGTTAACAGCTACAGATGTTAACAGCTACAGATGTTAACAGCTGCATATGTTAACAGCTACAGATGTTAACAGCTACAGAGGCTAACAGCTACAGATGTTAACAGCTGCATACGTTAACAGCTACAGATGTTAACAGCTACAGATGTTAACAGCTAGGTGTTAACAGCTACATACGTTAATAGCTACAGATGCTAACAGCTACAGACGTTAACAGCTACATATGTTAACAGCTACAGATGTTAACAGCTGCATACAATAACAGCTACAGATGTTAACAGCTACAGATGTTAACAGCTACAGATGTTAACAGCTACAGATGTTAACAGCTACAGATGTTAACAGCTACATACTTTAACAGCTACAGATGTTAACAGCTGCATACGTTAACAGCTACACATGCTAACAGCTACAGATGCTAACCCAAGTAACAGAGAACGTTAACTAACGTTCTGATATGGTTCTTACATGGTTCTGTTAGATCACAACGTTCTTAGAACGTTCTTTGAAGGTTTTGACTAACGTTTGAACAAACCTAGATATAACGTTCTAACCTAACGTTCTTAGAACGTTCTTTGAAGGTTTTGACTAACGTTTGAACAAACCTAGATATAACGTTCTAACCTAACGTTCTTAGAACGTTCTTTGAAGGTTTTGACTAACGTTTGAACAAACCTAGATATAACGTTCTAACCTAACGTTCTTAGAACGTTCAACAAACGTTCCCTTTGCCATGCCAGTTTCTTTACACAAAGTATTTTCACACTGGTTTATTTTTCTGTTTTAAACGTTTTGTCAGTTTTTTGAAACAGCTCGAGCTGTTTTTTTATATTGTGTATATATATATATATATATATATATATATATATATATAATATTGTTATTATTATTATTGAGCATGCATCAGGGTATTTACGTCCCACCCAATCAACGCCACTCTTGCTTATCAGGTTGCATGTGAACTTTGTCCTAACCAATCAACGCCACTCTTGTTTATCGAGGGAAGTAGCATGTCATCATATCCAACCAATCAACGCTTCGCGCGCTTCGTTCAAATGTAGCTATTTCCTGTTATCTGTTGGACAAGAAGCTGTTGTATTCAGCGCTCGTAAAACTTGCTTTTTATTAGACGTCGACTGGTCTGACTCTGGACGACGACTGGACATTCAGTTGGAAGTTGAAGGTCGGTTCTGTTTTCTTTATTTGCTAGCTGTTTTAGCTCTGTTCACATGAATGAACAAAACCTGCTGTTGCTAAAAGCTAAGCTAACAACGAGCTAAAACGGGTCTGTGTGCTGCTGAGGCAGATAATTTGAGGCAAGTAAAACACTGCAGGTTAGGTTATTCTAGCGTTTAAATAAGCCATATACTGTATGCTACGAGTTATTTTTTATTTTTTTGGCTTAGTTCCTGGATGGTTTTTCAAAGAGACAGGCCCCGCATCCTCTCGTTGTTTGCGTCTGCTAGCCAGCAGAACAATAACCGCAGCCAGGCTGAAATACTAATTTACTTTAAATACGTATTTCAGCAACATACTGTTTTTGTAGAGGCTGAAGGAAGATATATCTCATTCACGAGGTCTTGAGAGGTCTTGAGAGTCAATTACTTTCTGACAGTTTCATTAAAGATTTACTGGTACATGAGATATTTTACTAACAGACACACAGGCAGGCTAATATGAGTGCCAGACTTTGGTCGTGGTGGTGCTAAACTGTTCATAGTAACACAGCAGAGGTGTCCCTTTGTGAATCTTTAGGATTGAATCCTCTTTATTTGTCTCCAAGTTGTCATCAATCAATGTCATCAGCATGAAAAATCTGTCAAGCACAAAGAAAGATTGTGATCACATAACTGGTTTGAAAGTGGCTGATAGGTAGTTATTTTAGATTTCTTGTAAACCTGTCTTAAAATGTAAGGGGTTCTGGACTTTGCAGGGGTCTGAAACCTGCGGCTCTGGAGCCACATGTGGCTCTTTGGTCCCTCAGCAGTGGCTCTTCCAAGCTTTGATCAAAAATAACTTTAAACTGAATTTTATTTGTTCTTATAACAACAAAAAGGGCTAGTTTTAGCAGTTTTTCCTGTCTTTTCCTTTGCAAATGTGTGAATACTAGAACTAATAGAAGGAGTAAAACATAAGTTAACTTTATTTATTCAAAGTATCCGGGTCGGGGAGGAGGTCCTGCCCCAAGTGGAGGAGTTTAAGTATCTCGGGATCTTGTTCACGAATGAGGGAAAACTGGAGCGTGAGATCGATAGGCGGATAGGTGCAGCGTCCGCAGTGAAGCGGGCGCTGTACCGGTCTGTCGTGGTGAAGAGAGAGCTGAGTCAAAAGGCAAAGCTCTCAATTTACCGATCGATCTACGTTCCCACCCTCATCTATGGTCATGAGCTTTGGGTTATGACCGAAAGAACAAGATCTCGGATACAAGCGGCTGAAATGAGTTTTCTCCGCAGGGTGGCTGGACTCTCCCTTAGAGATAGGGTGAGAAGCTCAGTCATCCGGGAGGGACTCGGAGTAGAGCCGCTGCTTCTCCACATCGAGAGGAGCCAGTTGAGGTGGCTCGGGCATCTGGTTAGGATGCCTCCTGGACGCCTCCCTGGTGAGGTGTTCCGGGCATGTCCCACCGGGAGGAGACCCAGAGGAAGACCCAGGATACGCTGGAGGGACTATGTTTCTCGGCTGGCCTGGGAACGCCTTGGGATTCCCCCAGAGGAGCTGCTCCAAGTGGCTGGGGAGAGGGAAGTCTGGGCCTCCCTACTTAGGCTGCTACCCCCGCGACCCGACCCCGGATAAGCGGAAGAAAATGGATGGATGGATGGAATTTATTCAAAGTATGATATTTAATTTTTCCACAATTAAAATAATTTACCTAGACCTGCATAGTTCATTATTTTATTTTTTAATTGGGAAAGATCACATTATTTTTCCTCCATTATGATAATCTGGTCTTTTTTAGTCTTAAAATGTCCAGCATCAACATGTGGCATGGAGGCTGCACAGTTGAAGAGAGGAAAGCTCTGCAGAGAGTGGTGAAGGCTGCACAGAAGTCTGTTGGAGTCAGTCTCCCCACCATCACAGACATTTACACCTCCAGATCAGAGAGTCAGAGTCAGAGAGAATTTATTGTCATTTGCACCGCATGTAGTACATGTGTTGAAAACGAGATTATGTACACAGGGTCCCAGTTACATCCAACAACAAATGCAAGAGAAAAACAATAATAACATCTAGGATTAACTAAGAGAGACATCAGCTAGTAATACACTAAGCCCTAATGTAGTAGAAAAACATCATTATAAACAGCAGCACGAACATGAGCAGATGGTCACAGATGAACGCAGCAACAAGAAACAGGTCAGTATCAGCATGATGTGACATTTTGCAGTATTTATTTTTATTATTTATTTATTCATGAGTAGGGCTGTGCGATATGACGATATATATCGTGGGGACGATAGAAACGTGTCTATCGTGCTACTTTCCTTCTATCGTCTCTATCGTGATAAATAAGAATAAAAAAATAACTGTCGCAAATAAGCTTCATATTGTGGTTTTGCGAGATGACGGCGCGGCTTTATGTTTGACGCACGCGCGGGTTTGCGACACATGCTTTACGTGGTTAAACTCGAGAGCAACAGAGACGCAGGCGCATGAAGCCGGTGTCTCAACCATAGATCTCAACAAGGAGAAAACAGCTGCACAGGCAGCCCAAGAAGAATAACTTTTACCAAAAAGAGGGGGAAGCTCACCTTGTTAGCTTCCATTATTTCGCTCCGCTGAAACTCGGAGACAAAATGGGTCCAGAGGACACGAACCCAGAGTCCAACCGAGTCCGAACTCGGGTCCAGTTAACCAATACAAAACAGACCAGAGACACAACAGAACCGCAATCAAACGCAACGTTTTCTCTTTTCTGTTTCTTGCTTTGTTTACTCAAACTTCAGAGCGGATTTCTTCTTCGTGAGTTTCATTAGCAGCTGTTGTTTTACCGCCACCTGCAGGAAAAATTTGGACCAAAGTAGAAAAGGAGTTGTTTGTTTGTTTGTTTATTCATTTTATAAAATGAAATACAACAATTAACGTATTCATAATAGAAAAAAATAATAAAATGAAAGGTAGCAGATGAAGAATAAATCTTATTAAATCTGCTCCTTATTCATCTAATAACAGTTCAAACAATATTTTCTATAATAACAAAATAAGTAAATAACTCAGTCAATTTTCAATTCACATATATCACACATTAAATTAGATTCATTTATATTTTTTTAGCAATTCATTTTTTACCAGTTTCTTAAATACAAGGAATGATTTGGCTTCCTTAACATTTGTCATTTGGCATTAAGTCATTCCATAATCGTACTCCTTGAATTAAGGTAGATCTTAGGTAGATCTAGTTTCTACTTTGGTCCAAATTTCCTTGTTCTTTTTGTTCACATTCTTATAAATGTAACTATCTGTAGTAAAATAATAAAATAAAAAAACTTTGGTCCAAATTTTTGCTGTACACACACACACACATCATGTTGTATATATCGTGATATATATCGTTATCGTGATATAAAAAAGTCCATATCGTGATATATGATTTTTTCCATATCGCCCAGCCCTATTCATGAGTCTGACAGCCTCAGGGTAGAAGCTGTTCCTCAGTCTAGTGGTTCTACATTTGATGCTCCTCAACCTCCGTCCCGAGGGGAGTGGTGCAAAGAGTGAGTGTGCTGGGTGAGTGAGGTCTTTCATGATGCAGGTGGCTCTTTTTCTGCATCTGGAGGTGTAAATGTCTGTGATGGTGGGGAGACTGACTCCCACAGACTTCTGTGCAGCCTTCACCACTCTTTGTAGAGCTTTCCTCTCTGCAACTGTGCAGCCTCCATGCCACACGTTGATGCTGGAGCACAGGACGCTCTCCACTGCACACCTGTAGAACGAGGCGAGGACTGAGCTTCTCAGATGCAGGAAAAGAGCCACCTGCATCATGAAAGACCTCACTCATCCAGCACACTCACTCTTTGCCCCACTCCCCTCAGGACGGAGGTTGAGGAGCATCAAGTGTAGAACCACTAGACTGAGGAACAGCTTCTACCCTGAGGCTGTTAGACTCATGAATAAATAAAAATAAAATAAAAAATAAACACTGCAAAATATCACATCATACTGATGCTGATCTGTTTTCTTGTTGCTGTGTTCATCTGTGTTCATCTGTGACCATCTGCTCATACAAACTCATGTTCGTGCTGCTGTTTATTCCCACTATATTAGGCTTAGTGTATTACTAGTTGATGTTTTTCTTAGTTAATTCCATCCATCCATCCATCCATTTCTTCCGCTTATCCGGGGTCGGGTCGCGGGGGTAGCAGCCTAAGTAGGGAGGCCCAGACTTCCCTCTCCCCAGCCACTTGGAGCAGCTCCTCTGGGGGAATCCCAAGGCGTTCCCAGGCCAGCCGAGAAACATAGTCCCTCCAGCGTATCCTGGGTCTTCCTCTGGGTCTCCTCCCGGTGGGACATGCCCGGAACACCTCACCAGGGAGGCGTCCAGGAGGCATCCTAACCAGATGCCCGAGCCACCTCAACTGGCTCCTCTCGATGTGGAGAAGCAGCGGCTCTACTCCGAGTCCCTCCCGGATGACTGAGCTTCTCACCCTATCTCTAAGGGAGAGTCCAGCCACCCTGCGGAGAAAACTCATTTCAGCCGCTTGTATCCGAGATCTTGTTCTTTCGGTCATAACCCAAAGCTCATGACCATAGATGAGGGTGGGAACGTAGATCGATCGGTAAATTGAGAGCTTTGCCTTTTGACTCAGCTCTCTCTTCACCACGACAGACCGGTACAGCGCCCGCTTCACTGCGGACGCTGCACCTATCCGCCTATCGATCTCACGCTCCAGTTTTCCCTCATTCGTGAACAAGATCCCGAGATACTTAAACTTAGTTAATTCTAGATGTTATTACTGTTTTTCTCTTTCATTTGTTGTTGGATGTAACTGGGACCTCGTGTACATAATCTCGTTTTCATCTCATGTACCACATGCTGTGCAAATGACAATAAAGACTCTCTGACTCTCTTTAACTTCACATGTTCATGTTTGTGTCTCTTTCAACAGACAAAACCTGTTGGCACCTGACGTCATGGGCAGACCTGTGTCCTCTGCTCTCTCCTCACCATCCTCCTGCAGCTCCTCTCTATCATCACCTGTGCGTCACCACCTTGTGCCTACAGTGAGTTGAACTTGTTTTCTGTCAGTGTTTTCCGTTTTTATTGCAGGTCATGACCCTGCTTTAACTTCACATGTTCATGTTTGTGTCTCTTTCAACAGACAAAACCTGTTGGCACCTGACGTCATGGGCAGACCTGTGTCCTCTGCTCTCTCCTCACCATCCTCCTGCAGCTCCTCTCCATCATCACCTGTGCGTCACCACCTTGTGCCTACAGTGAGTTGAACTTGTTTTCTGTCGGTGTTTTCTGTTTTTATTGCAGGTCATGACCCTGCTTTAACTTCACATGTTCATGTTTGTGTCTCTTTCAACAGACAAAACCTGTTGGCACCTGACGTCATGGGCAGACCTGTGTCCTCTGCTCTCTCCTCACCATCCTCCTGCAGCTCCTCTCCATCATCACCTGTGCGTCACCACCTTGTGCCTACAGTGAGTTGAACTTGTTTTCTGTCAGTGTTTTCCGTTTTTATTGCAGGTCATGACCCTGCTTTAACTTCACATGTTCATGTTTGTGTCTCTTTCAACAGACAAAACCTGTTGGCACCTGACGTCATGGGCAGACCTGTGTCCTCTGCTCTCTCCTCACCATCCTCCTGCAGCTCCTCTCCATCATCACCTGTGCGTCACCACCTTGTGCCTAACCCTGTCATGTATCCACATCAATGACTGCTGCCAAAACAGGAAAACACACCTGACCTGATGGACAGACCTGCTCTCATCAAGACCACACACCTGACCTGAATTCACATCTGGACTCCCATGTACCCATCATTCAGTGTTTCCCCTACCATTATACAAGCGGGGTGCGCCACCCCGTCAACAGAACTGAGCACCCCGCCTACCAGACCAAACTTGACCCCCCCACCCACCCACCCAGCACTGGCATAGCACTAAGCTAGCAGCATAAAATACAGGCTCTCTAGCTAAAAAGCTAAAGGGAGCGTTCACGTTGCCTCTCCCCTCGTGCTGAATGCCCCCTGCCCCTACAAGCTGCACTCAGACGTGTCCGTCCCCCGTCAACAAAAATCATGGATGAGATGAGCACTCCGCCATGGCAAGTTAACTAGGGGAAACACTGCATCATTCATGGTTGAATCATTGCTCAATGGCTAAGCTGTTCCATCTGATCCATGAGAACCACCTAATAAGCCTGTCTACCTCAACTTCAATCAAAGTAAGGGACTTTTCTATGCTTTTTTTGTGCTGCTTCTAGCTTTTTAAATTTCCTGGACTGTACACTAAGGCACTGGTTTTTCATACATGATGGTTGCAACATGTTTCTGATGGATGTCAATTGCTCCTGATGATGTGATTTGATAATGATGGTTGAAAACTGTTTATGATGGATACCAATTGCTCCTGATGGTTGAGAAATGTTTATGATGGATCTGCTTTGCTAATGATGGTTGAGAACTGTTTCTGAAACAACACTGAAGTTGTTTATGTGTGAACACATGTTGGATCACCAGATTTCTCGCTCCATGTTTTAAAAGGAGGATTAGCTGAAAGTATTTTGTTAGATCACCAGATTTCACGCTCCATGTTTTAAAAAGGAGGATCTGAATGTATTTATGTAGGATCACCAGATTACTCGCCCCTGAAAGAGGGTTAGTTTTACTAGAACTTCATACTGAATATGTGACCCATCACATCATCAAACGGGGGTTAAAGTCAAATTTGGTCAAAATGACCTACAAGCAAACATATATATTACTGACTTTTAGAAATACATTTTCTTACTTAGATCATCCTGACAAATTCATCGTGTTGTCTTAATAATCAGGAAAATGGTTTGATATTTGGTGTGAAGATTTTATTTCAGATATTTAATTTAAACCATTTGATAAGTTATTCATTCATCTTATTTACTATCTAAATTTACGCAAACCACTTTGAAAAATAAACCCATTTGATGTGATGGGTCACAAATTTATTATTCAGCTTCTTTTGTTGGATTTGATTTAAGAATTGTGGACATTTTTAAATAAAACTTGAAAGATTTCATTTGTGCAATGGAGATTTATTTAGCCAACTTAAATTTCTCATTACAATGAGAGTATTGTACAGGTACTTGTATTTGAAAGCTAGAAATCATGGCAAAACACATATTTAATTTGATTTATGTTCAAGCTGGACTTTTAAGTTTAAAGAAAGGGACAATGTAGTTTGGAATAGTTCACATTTTTAGTTTGGAAAAAATAAACATTTGAGTTTTCTTTCTTATAACTGTTATAAGAAAGAAAACTCAAATGTTTATTTTTTCCAAACTAAAAATGTGAACTATTCCAAACTACATTGAACAATTCATTGAACATGAACAATCAAAATAGATTCAAAATTATTTATTCATCTACTGAACAATGTTTTTAACCTCCCAGAGAGAACAATTGCAAACAAACAAAAGTACACTTTTGTTTGTTTGCAATTGTTCTCTCTGGGAGATTAAAAACATTGTTCAGTAGATGAATAAATAACTTTGAATCTATTTTGATTGTTCATAATTTGCACTAAAATGTATGAATCCATATTATTATAATAATAATAATAAAATTTATGGAATGTTCTAAGAAAGTTCTAGCAGAACGTTCTCACCTAACGTTCTGAGAACCACGAGAAAACTCCACACCAGAACGTTCTCAGAACGTTAGGAGGGAACGTTCCCGTAACCTAAAAATAACGTTCTCAGAACGTTCTCAGAACGTTCTCACCTAACGTTCTCAGAACGTTCTCAGAACGTTCTGACAACGTTCTCACTAACGTTCTGAGAACCACGAGAAAACTCCACACCAGAACGTTCTCAGAACGTTAGGAGGGAACGTTCCCCTAACCTAAAAATAACGTTCTCAGAACGTTCTCAGAACGTTCTTCTGTTACTTGGGAACAGCTACAGATGTTACCAGCTACAGATGTTAACAGCTACAGATGCTAACAGCTACAGATGTTAACAGCTACAGCTTCACATGAATGTGAAGAAGACAAAGGAGATGATTGTGGACTTCAGAAGGAACAAACACACCCATGCCCCACTGAAAATAGGTGGGTCTGCAGTGGAAGTGGTCTCCAGCTACAAATACATAGTTCCCAGACACGCCCCCAGTATTGTGCAAACCGGTTTTCGCACCACATCTGTAGGCAGAAGAAGGCAAGATGGCGAACTAGCAGAGCAAATTATACGGACCATAGATATCAATAACACGAGCTACCACAGCTTTACCAAGGAACAAGAGCAAACTGGCAGTGGTCGATTTAAATGAGTTTGAGAAAGAAATCATGGCAGACGAATCAGACAACTTGTCACAAAGTAGTTACTCCGATATCATTAATTATTTAATTAATACAAGGAGCGAGCGCAGACCGGCTTCACAACACACTGACTTCACAGCTTTAAATCCAAAAAAGATGTGTAAACTGTCTCAATCAGATCTAACCAGCTAAAAAAAGGTTTAACTAAAATAACACACAGCCAACAGTCCAAGCTCAACACAGACCAGAACCAGCGCTTTGAGTCTTACCGTGTTGGAAGTTAGCATGTTGTTAGCATCTGGAGCGTGGCTCGCCGGAGCTCAGGTCGGACGGCGTGCATCCGCTGAGGCGGCCGCGGAGGCACGTCCACGTCCCATGGGACCGACGCGTCGCCCGCACGACTTGGCTCCCGTCGTCCTTCTCCAACTGGGACGGTCTGGTGGACCGTGAGGAGCAGAGGAGGCCATTGTCGCGTTAGCGAGATGCTAAGCTAACAGCATGCAAGACGGTTTGCTAAATAATGAAAAAAAAAAACCAGCTCTAACACACAGACAGTTGTACTCTAACATTGTTCTGACATAGTTTCACAAAATGATTAATGTAGAATATTTTGTTTACCGGCCAAAAGTACGACGTCTTCCAGAGCAGATCCAAGCCAGACTCAGAGCAGGAGGAGCTGTTGTCCAGTTTCTCCGATGAGATAAATCCTTCACGTTTTCTTTTTTTTTGATTAACTGAAACCTGCGCGTTGCCCAAACGTCTACCCGACTGGAACACCCACTGACACAACACGAAGTAACCATTGCAATTAATTAGAAATTAACAAAAAAAACAACGTGAAAAATGGACATCTATCAGAATGCGCTCCAAATGCAGCATAGCCTACATGTGGGAGGGTCATAAAGGACAACCCACAGATGTGACGTCACATGGGAACTATGTATACTTGGGTGTACACATGAATGATAACCTCAGCTGGAGCAACAACACCACCAGCCTGATCAAGAAAGGTCATCAGAGACTCTACTTCCTCAGACGGCTGAGACGAGCTGGTCTGAGCAGCCCAGTCCTCACCTCCTTCTACAGGTGTGCAGTGGAGAGCATCCTGTGCTCCAGCATCAACGTGTGGCATGGAGGCTGCACAGTTGAAGAGAGGAAAGCTCTGCAGAGAGTGGTGAAGGCTGCACAGAAGTCTGTTGGAGTCAGTCTCCCCACCATCACAGACATTTACACCTCCAGATGCAGGAAAAGAGCCACCTGCATCATGAAAGACCTCACTCATCCAGCACACTCACTCTTTGCCCCACTCCCCTCAGGACGGAGGTTGAGGAGCATCAAGTGTAGAACCACTAGACTGAGGAACAGCTTCTACCCTGAGGCTGTTAGACTCATGAATAAATAAAAATAAAATAAAAAATAAACACTGCAAAATATCACATCATACTGATGCTGATCTGTTTTCTTGTTGCTGTATTCATCTGTGTTCATCTGTGACCATCTGCTCATACAAACTCATGTTCGTGCTGCTGTGTATTACTAGTTGATGCTTTTCTTAGTTAGCTGTGTATTACTAGTTGATGCTTTTCTTAGTTAGTTCTAGATGTTATTACTGTTTTTCTCTTTCATTTGTTGTTGGATGTAACTGGGACCTCGTGTACATAATCTCATTTTCATCTCATGTACCACATGCGGTGCAAATGACAATAAAGACTCTCTGACTCTCTGACTCGGACTCTACAGACGTTAACAGCTACTCATGCTAAAAGCTACACATGCTAACAGCTCCAGATGCTAACAGCTACACATGCTAACAGCTACAGATGCTAACAGCTACAGATGTTAACAGCTACAGACGCCAACAGCTACAGACGCCAACAACTACAGACGTTAACAGCTACAGACGTTAAAGGCTGAGTTAGACTTTCGCTTTGGTCCGTAGGCTGGAGCGCGCGCGCCGCGCGTGCACTCAGCCGTGCGGCGAAATGCGTTTACAGTGTCGCCTCTGTGTTTATGGTTGATGCACCGCGGCGCATGGCAAAGTGCTGTTCTTTTACGGACCAGCAGGAGGCAGTACCCTCTAAAACCTGTGCATATGTTGCAAGAAAGGTGTAGAAGAAGAAATCTACCGTAGAAGAAGAACTGTTTGAAATCACACAACAAAAACAAATAGCTTTCCGCTCGCGTGCTGAACTGTTGTCTTTATTTGCGGTTTTAATGCATGGAGTCAGCGGAGGAGAAAGCGATCACGTGACTTTTGGCGAAAAAACAAAAGAAAAGTCCGACTCCAGATCAGGAACGAAGGAGAATTTAATACATTTTGTGTCACAAAACATTCCTCCATGCGTCGCGACTCCGTCTCCATGACCACAGCGGCGCAAACAGCTGCAGGCTCCGGCGTGAAGAGGGTGAAGGCTGTCGGGTTTGGACCCGTCAATCAAATCGTAGCGCCCACCGCACGCGCAGAGGCTTGCGGAGTTTCAAAAATTCAGAGGTGCACGGCACGCGCTAATCCCACGCGCGGGGCAAACGCGCAGGGGCGGGGACTGTGAAATTGCGTCACTTTTGGAGGGCACACCCTCGCGCGCTGCGCGACGCGTCAAGTATGAATCTAGCTTCACAGCTACAGATGTTAACAGCTACAGATGCTAACAGCTACAAATGTTAAAAGCTACAGATGTTAACAGCTACATACGTTAAGAGCTACATATGTTAACAGCTACAGATGCTAACAGCTACAGACGTTAGCAGCTACAGATGTTAGCAGCTACAGATGTTAATAGCTACAGATGCTAACAGCTACAGATGTTAACAGCTACAGACGTTAACAGCTACAGATGTTAATGCTACAGATGTTAACAGCTTCTCATGCTAAAAGCTACACATGCTAACAGCTCCAGATGCTAACAGCTCCAGATGCTAACAGCTACAGATGCTAACAGCTACAGATGCTAACAGCTACAGATGCTAACAGCTACAGATGTTAACAGCTACAGACGCCAACAGCTACAGACGCCAACAACTACAGACGTTAACAGCTACAGATGTTAACAGCTACAGATGTTAACAGCTACACATCCTAACAGCTACAGACGTTAACAGCTACAGATGTTAAAAGCTACAGATGTTAACAGCTACATACGTTAAGAGCTACAGATGTTAACAGCTACAGATGCTAACAGCTACAGATGTTAACAGCTACAGACGTTAACAGCTAGAGATGTTAACAATTACAGTACAGATGTTAACAGCTACAGATGCTAACAGCTACAGATGCTAACAGCTACAGATGTTAACAGCTACAGACGCCAACAACTACAGATGTTAACAGCTACAGATGTTAACAGCTACAGATGTTAACAGCTACAGACATTAACAGCTACAGATGCCAACAACTACAGATGTTAACAGCTACAGATGTTAACAGCCACAGACGCTAACAGCTACAGATGTTAACAGCTACAGACGTTAACAGCTACAGATGCTAACAGCTACAGATGTTAACAGTTACAGATGTTAACAGCTACAGACGCTAACAGCTACAGATGTTAGCAGCTATAGATGTTAACAGCTACAGATGTTAACAGCTACAGATGCCAACAACTACAGACGTTAACAGCTACAGATGTTAACAGCTACAGATGAAAAAACTACAGATGTTAACAGCTACAGATGTTAACAGCTACAGACGCCAACAACTACAGATGTTAACAGCTACAGACGTTAACAGCTACAGAGGCCAACAACTACAGATGTTGACAGCTACAGATGTTAACAGCTACAGACGCTAACAGCTACAGATGTTAGCAGCTACAGATGTTAACAGCTACAGACGTTGATAGCTACAGATGTTAACAGCTACACATGCTAACAGCTACACATGCTAACAGCTACACATGCTAACAGCTACAGATGCTAACAGCTACAGATGCTAACAGCTACAGACGTTAACAGCTACACATGCTAACAGCTACACATGCTAACAGCTACAGACGCTAACAGCTACAGACGTTAATAGTCAAAGTCAACTTTATTGTCAGAACTGCAATATGTACAGGACATACACAGGATTGAAATTGCGTTTCTCTCAGTCCCTCGGTGCAACAGTAACCATTTAAACACTAAAACACTGAAACATTTAATAAACATAAGCATAAAATAGTAAAAGTATAACACTGTCCTGAGTTTTTCATAGTAGTATAAAAGTATGAAAAATTTACACCAACACTAAAACTAAAACACTAAACATTTAATGAACATAAGCATAAGATGAAATAATAAAAGTGTGATACTGTACTGTCCTGAGTTTTTGCATAGTAGTATAAAAAAGTTTAAAAAAAGTATAACTATAAAATAAACTAAAGGTTCTAGCATTGACATTTGCAAAGAGTGGCAAAGCAGCATATGAGTTAATGTACACAGTATATGTATGAGGTAGTAGTTGATGTTGGTATAGAGGCAAAAGTGGCATATGCAGTAAGGCACATTGGGCATCCTTAAATAAGGCTGGTCAGAGAATACTGTATATGTATCAGCAGTGGTGTAGATATAAAAGTAGTGTAAATGTAAACAGTAGTAATAAATGTAAACAGTAGTAATAAATGTAAACAGTATTAATAAATGTAAACATTGAATGTAAACAGTAGTATGTAAACAGTGAATGTAAACAGTAGTATGACTATAGGCAGTGATGTAATACAAACATTAGTGCAAATATGAGAAGTAGTGCAAACTGAATGAGCACATGACCGAGAGTTTAGTGAATAACCCGTTTGATGACACAGAGTCCAGTGTTAAAATCTTTGTGTTGTGTGGTAATGTGTGAGAAAGTTTTTTGTGTTAAGGCAGTTCAAATGGGAGAAGAGGCAGAGCAGGCAGAGTGTTTAGCATCCTGACTGCCTGATGAACAGAGCTGTCTCTCATGCCTGGTACCCACTGCACAACTCGAAACGCGCCTGCCGTCCCCTTTTGGCCGCTTGTCACGGTCCCACCAATCCACTGAAGACCGTCTGATGACGTACACTAGGGGGTAGCAGAAGGAGGGGTCTAGCTCGTCTTCCGGGTTCAGTTGTTGTGTTAACTGCACCTCCGACGGTCTTTGATGAGATTAAAACGTTTTTTTTTATGTTTGGGGTGATCTACACTGGAGAGAACAGCAGCCTGTCAGCAGCAACTGTAAAAATGCCACGTTTCTTACCGGAGTTTGGTTCCAATTCATGGAGGCTCGATCCGGTAAGTTTAAAAAGTCCAAAAAAAGTCCCGTTGTGGTTGTGTAATCAGATAGCAGTGTTTCCCCTACATAACCTGCCATGGCGGGGTGGGGGACGGGGGGACGGACAGAGACACGTCCTGAGCTGCGCAGACGTTGTTGCGGTTTCTTGGGCTTGTTTTGAAAGTAAATTCGCTTGTTTGGGCTTGTTATTATTTGTTCTTTATTATTTGTCTAGAGCAGGGGTCTGCAACCTTTTCGATCCAAAGAGCCATTTCTGCTCCTTTGTTCACTAAATTAAACGTGACCGGAGCCACAACACCTGCTGCAACTGGGATTTTCAACTGGTGGCCCACGGACCACTTTAAGTTTGTTGGAGGACGTTTTTCTGGCCAGCAGGAGTGACTTTATAAAACTAAAAATTTCTAATGATTTTTAACATTTACTGCTATTTTTACATTTTAAGATAAAATAAAAGACAAGATTCTTGTAAAGAAGGAAAAATTTATATAGTTTTGCCCAGTTTCTAAAAACTAAAACGATAAACTATGCAGGCCTATGTGATTTATTTTTTTAACTGTAGAAAAATTAGGTATCCTACTTAAAAGAAATAAAGCATAAAGTGAAAGTATGTTTTACTCCTTGTAATGTAGGAAAACTTCTAAAACTAACCCTTCCAGTTGTTATAAGAACCAATAAAATTCAGTTTTATGTCAGTTTTGGTCAAAGCTTGAAAGAGCCGCTGCAGAGGGACCAAAGAGCCGCATGTGGCTCCTAAGCCGCAGGTTGCAGACCCCTGGTCTAGAGTGACAAGACCACATTAAAATGAGCTCCAATAAGTGGTGGAAATATGGGAAAAATATAATAAAGAATGGGAGAAAGAGCACACACTTAAAGCATGATTCAGGATAGAGATTAAATAAAGTTTTTTTGTTGACTTAGCTTACTATGAGTTTGCTGTTTAATTTTTATTTTATTTTTTAATTTGTACGCATCCTTTATGATTGTTTGTTGTTGTCGTTGTCCACTGTTGTCATCACTCTTAGTTTAAAATTCAGGTCACTCTGGTAAATGAGTCCCAGAGGCTTAATGGGATTAATTTGTATAAATATGCCAAATGTATTTTTATTTTTTAGAGTGGATATGTTCTTCAAAGTCTTTAGCATAATTTTGCTATATGTAATGCCATAATAACTGTATGTTTATACTGTTTAAAAACGGCCCTTGTTTTACACAATGGGGTGGGTTGCCAGTTGGGCTTGTTTTCATGGGGCTGGTCGCTTGTTTCTGTCGCGATATACTGGCAGATAGAGACAAAGCCGAAAGCGTGCAGTTTTAAGAGCAGAGGAGAGACAAACATTTCAGCCGCGCTCAGTTTTATTTATTTATTTTTCGGTGGAGGTGACTAGGGTGAGCCGCGCGCTCAGTGTGTGTGTGTGGAGCCGCGCGCAGCTGGAGCCGAGCAGAGGAGAACATTTCAGCCACGCGTTCGTTTTTTTTTTCCCATCCGTGGGGATGAGAAACGTGAGCCGTGCGCGTGTATGTGTGGTGGGTGGGGGGTGTCAGCTGAGTGTTCAGCATGAGGCTGCTTTTATGTTTTCAGCTAATGCACCTGCAGTGCGAGCTGCTAGTTTAGCATCAGCAGCCGACAGGTGTTTGGAGCGTTGGGTAGGCGGGGCGCTCGGTTCTGTTGAGGGGGCGGGGCGCCCCGCCTATATAATGGTAGGGGAAACACTGTACAGTATTCTCTGACTAGCTTTATCTAAGGATGCCAAATGTGCCTTATGTGCCTTACTGCATATGCCACTTTGCCTCTATACCAACATCAACTACCTCATACATATACTGTGTACATTAACTCATATGCTGCTGTGCCACTCTTTGCAAATGTCAATGCTAGAACCTTCAGTTTATTTTATAGATATACTTTTTATACTTTTTATACTACTATGCAAAAACTCAGGACAGTATTACACTTTTATTATTTCATTTTATGCTTATGTTCATTGGGTGTTTGGTGTTTTAGGGGTGTTTGGTGTTTCAGTGTTGGTGTAAATTTTCATACTTTTATACTACTATGAAAAAACTCAGGACAGTGTTACACTTTTACTATTTTATGCTTATGTTTATTAAATGTTTTAGTGTTTAGTCTTTAGATCAGGGGTGCTCACACTTTTTCAGCATGCGAGCTACTTATAAAAAAAACAAGTCAAAAAGATCTACCCAATACAAAAATGCAAAACATATAATTATCTTCAAATGTATTAAGGATTCTTTTTATGTACAATGTACCTATGTTGATGTACCTTGCATAACTGAATAAGCCAATTTTGCACAACACATGTAATAAATCAGGGGTCACCAGGGGTCAGGTCGCCCGTAGGGACCAAATGGGGTGATGGTGACAGCAATATAGATTGTTTAAATTTTATTTAAAAAAAGATGGTAGAAACTGATCCCCACCCCTTTCTTTATAAGAATCTGGTGTTTTACTTTAATAAATGTTAAAAAATCATTAGATTTTTTTTTTACTTTATAATGTCATCTCTAAAAAAAAACTCCAGCAAATCTAAAGTGGTCCACCGGCCACCAGTTGATAACCACAGTTGTAGCAGGTTGTTATGGCTCCGGACACGTTTAATTTAGTGAAGGAAGGCATAAAAATATCTCTTTTGGTACGGAGAGATTTACAGCGGTGTATTTTACAGACTGTCCCTGAACGCAGCGCGAAAGTGTGTTTTGCAAACGCTCGCGCTGCGGGACAGGGAAACGTGCAGAGAACGGAGAGTAGTCAAGGAGGTTATTCTGTATGAAAAGTGTCTCGTATGATTTTAATAATAAAGCCACGTCAACTCCCAACCAGTATGTCGTGCAGAGAAACAACACAGCGTCACTCACCCGGAAGATGGTGGTGGCGTTTCGCTTTGAAGTTGCTGCTGTCCGAACTGGGATTTTAGTTCCTCCACCTTTCTGTTTCTCCATACCATACCATACCATACCATTTTATTTATAAAGCACTTTAAACAGGAACAAGTCCACACCAAAGTGCTGGACAAACAAACACGCAACAGGCAACACAGACAATGAAGTACAACACGAAAAACATAAAAACATTGCAGATCATAAATCAAACGATCCAATACAAATCAGCTGGCATTGAAAGCGATGGAGTAGTAGTGAGTTTTTAACCGGGATTTGAAAACCGAGAGGGAGGGGGCCTGTTTGATGAGCAGCGGTAACTCGTTCCAGAGTCTTGGGCCTGCTACAGAGAACGCCCTGTCACCCCTGCGCTTAAGGCGAGTTTCTGGAACTATTAAGAGTACCTGATCCTCTGACCTCAAAGCACGTGGAGGGACATATGGGTGTATCAGATCCGAGAGATAGGCGGGGGCGAGACTGTTCAGCGATTTGTAGACATACATGAGAATTTTGAATTGGATTCGAAGATGAACCGGTAGCCAGTGAAGGGAGGCCAAGACTGGTGTAATGTGCTCTCTTTTGCGTGTGCTGGTTAAAAATCGGGCAGCTGCGTTCTGAACCAGTTGTAATCGTGCAATGGTGGCTTGACTGACGCCAAACAGAAGTGAATTGCAGTAATCAAGCCTAGATGTAATGAATGCGTGAATCACTGTCTCCAGGTTGTTTTTGGATAATATGGGCTTCAGCTTAGACAGACGCCTCAGCTGGAAAAAACAGGATTTGACGATCATGTTTACATGACTGTTGAGTTTCATGGCAGGATCCATTATCACTCCCAGATTTGTGACTTTTTGTTTTTCTGACAAGTTTTTTGTTTCTCAGCTGGCTTTTCGGTGGGAATTCCATGTCGTATTTTCCATGAACAGTCCGAAATCTGATTGTTTTAGCTTGGTATGTTTCGCTGCGTTCCACCTTCGCGACATTGTTTTTCAGAAACTGCCTGAGCATGACCTAAAGCTCTCGTCTGATTGGTTGCCGTATATGTCAATCAAGTGACGGGAGCCGGAAACTCAAGATTCAGTTGTCATCTGATTGGTTGCCCTGAATGTCAATCAAGTAACGGGATGTTTGATTGGCTGACAATTTTTTTAATGTCACGCTGCGGGGAAAAAAATAATAATACATGTAATAATGTCACGCTGCGATCGACCAGTAATGCCTCCGGTCGATCGCGATCGACGTAATGAGCAGGTCTGCTTTAGATAGTTACTGTTGCACCGAGGGACTGAGAGAAACGCAATTTCAATCCTGTGTATGTCCTGTACATATTGCAGTTTTGACAATAAAGTTGACTTTGACTTTGACTTACCTGAATTTATAACTTTTATGACTTCTGTCGAGCCTGGAGCAACTGTGTTGGAGCGCACGGTCTCCTCCTCCCTGCTCTCTCTCTGTTTTGCTCCGCTCAGAGCTTGCGCGCGGCCAGAGCGGTTCACTACCAAATCTAGTGACCAGTCAAATCGCAGCCCGTGCGATTAGAGAATCGCGTTTTAACATATCGTGAGATAATCGCAAATGCGATTAATCGTCCACCCCTAATAGTGAGGGAGCGAGCAGCGTATCTCTAAGAAAAATGGGAGGGAGGCCTCTTGACGTGACATGGGCTGTTTCCTGTTTTACGCTTCTCAAATTGGTGAATGCTCAGTGTGGTTTGAGTTTTTTAGCATAACATTTGTCACACAAAGCTTTTAATAAAAAATCTGTAAGCAAGTTCTCAGGTGGGGTTTGTAGAGAAAACCAACTTTTTAGACAAAGTCATGGGTTTCAACAGTGAATTTTGGAGCTTTGACAAGACTGTCAAAGCTCAGGTCAGCCTGTTAGCTTAGCTCGTAACTTAGCTTCACAGCTTAGCTGCTTTTAGTTTTAACGATCCAAAAATGGGATTTTGGACTGTTAAAACGGATTTTATAGAGAAAAGAGAAGGGGAGGGATCAGTGAAAATCACCGGAGTTGAGCCTTATGTCATCAAAGTATCTTCAGTAGAAAGAGAGAACAAAGAAACAATAATATGTCAGTCATGAATATGTGAGTGTGTCTTTCATTTTTGTTGTTGTGGATGTAGGGTTCATTAGTAATGATACTTTGGCTCAGTACATGTCTCAGTGTATTTGTTTCACATTATCAATAAAATTGTGTTTCATTTGTTTAAAAATCTTCTTTCCAGGGTGGTGGATATCATTCTGAGATTCATCATGCGTGCCATGTGGTTTGCGGGAGGTTTTCATTGGATGACAGTAAAAGGACAAAGGGCATTACCTACAGAAGCACCTATCTTGACCCTGGGCCCCCACTCGTCTTACTTTGATGCCATCCCAGTTACAATGACGATGTCCTCCATTGTCATGAAAGCGGAAAGCAAAGATATTCCTCTCTGGGGCAGTAAGTGAAAAGATCAATCTTAATTTATTGCAAGTTTCATTCAGTCTGGATGATGATGATGATGATGATGATCATTTTATTCTTCTTTATTCTTTTGTTCTTTTTAGACAACAGTTTATATTGACTAGGCTATTAGAGCAAATGTCTTTCCTGGTAAGCAAGCCTAGACTGTTCCGCAGCAGTGGCTGTTATCAGGACAAATATTGACACAAGATAAGGACTGCTATCAGAAAGTTATAAAAGCTGTTAAGGAAACAACCAAGGTTAGTTAAACACTGTGAGGGCCAAAGATAGTCAAACCTTTCAATAAGTGTTTGCACCTTTTAACATTTACAAAATAAAATGTAATTTTTTTTACTGCATTATAAATAATACAGTGTGAACTCCACTTTGTTTAGTTATATAAACCATACTGCATATCTCTTGCTGTTCATTTTGAACATGACAAGATTGTAAGAAACTAAATAGAGCCTTTCTCTGCTTTGTTACATGATATAATACATTATATTGCCAAAAGTGTTTGTTTGTCTCCCTTCACCCTCGTGCTAACTAACTTGAGTGACATCCCATTCTTAATACAAAGGGTTTAGTACGCTGTTGACACACCCTTTGCAGCTATAACAGTTTCAACTTTTCTAGGAAGGCTTTACACGAGGTTTAGGAGTGTGTTTAGGGGATTTTTTGACCCTTCTTCCAAAAGGGCATTTGTGAGGTCACACAGGTGTTTAATGAGAAGGTGTGACTCGCAGTCTCCACTGGCCAGACATGTTCTATCGGGTTAGGTCAGGATTTTGTGCAGGCCAGTCAAGTTATTCCACACCAAACTTGCTAAACCATGTCTTTATGGACCTAGCTTTGTGCTCTGGTGCACAGTCCTGTTTGAACAGGAAGAGGCCATCTCCAAACTGTTTCCACAACGTTGGAGGCATGAAATTGTCCAAAATGTTTTGGGTATGCTGTAGCATTGAGTTATTTTCACTGGAACTAAGTGGCCAAGCCCAACTCCTGGAAAACAAACCTACATCATAAGCTCGTCCACCAAACTTTACACTTGGCACAGTGCAGTCAGACCAGTACCGTTCTCCTGGCAACCACCAAACCCAGACTAATCCATCAGATTGCCAGACAGAAAAGTATGATTCATCACTCCAGAGAACACAACTCCACTGGTTCAGAGTCCAGTGGTTGTGTGCTTTGCACCACTGCATCCAATGCATTGCATTGCATTTGATGTTGCAAGATTTGGGTGCAGCTGCTTG
The DNA here is from genome assembly GCA_038048925.1 of Garcialebias charrua. Lineage (NCBI taxonomy): Eukaryota > Metazoa > Chordata > Actinopteri > Cyprinodontiformes > Rivulidae > Garcialebias > Garcialebias charrua. Next base: position 1,294 of record JBBPBX010037237.1, on the reverse strand, counting down.
GCAAAGGAAACCCACTCCATGACACTCGTGTAGAAGCTGTCTGCATACTTAAGTGCTTGATTTCATACACCTGTTCCCATGGAAGTAATTGGAACACCTGAATTCAATTATTTTTGGCAATATTATGTGTAACTTAACTGAATCTAAAGATTAAATTAGCTTTTTTTTCTTTTTCAACTTGTTTAAAATGCACTTAAATCCAATTTGATCCCACTTTTGTAATCACTAAGCTCTCAGTTAAGAGTTATGGCCTCATGATTCATGTTTGAGCATGACTCATCTTGTTAATTCTGTGCATTTTTGATGCAGGTCTGTGCATCCTCAAAAAGATTAACACCCTTATAAAGCTTACTTCCTAACAAATCTGAGCTATATGAAAACTATGCATGACACACAGTGAGAAGTCAGATTGTTCTGTTTCAGTGATTGCACTAAAAACCAAAGATTTATGTAAAACCTATGAAATAACAATAACAGTCATAAACTTAGAATTTAGTTTAATTATTTCCAAAGATTTTTACTTGCCCAACAGCCACTTTTGTTTGGTTAAGAACCACTGTATGATGGTAATAATGTGGACAGCTGGGAGGCTTAACAGAAATCTCTGACTCATTTCTGTATTTCAGGTGGTTAGATTACAGACGTGTTAACCTCATCTTTGCTGTTTTGACATTTCATTCTATGCAACCTTACATGAGAGAAAGTTTCACACAGGAAGTAGAGCTTATCTGTCTGTCTGTCTGTCAGGTAAGAGCCACTTGCAGGTCAAGCAGACCATGTGAAGTTGCAGACAGTACACAAACAGCATGTCCTATCAGCAAGTGTGCATGTGAAGTTAGCTTTCTAAGTGCCAGTGTTGGTATCAGATCATAGGCCCCTCCCAGCAGGACATGCAGTCAAGGTTTATGGGTTATTTCAGTCTCCATCTTTCCTCCTCCTGTCCTGCCTACTACAGGTAGTCCCCGATTTACGAGCGAGATCCGTTACAACGAGGCGCTCGTAAACCGGAAATCTCGTAATTTGGAACGGCCGCCATTTCTCTCGTAAATCCGGAATTTCGCTCGTAAATTGGAACGGTTTTCGCTAGCGCGACTAAAAACACTCTATTTTCATCTAAAAACTACTTTTGAGTGCATAAAAATGATCGGAAACGTGTGTCTATATGCTTAACTAACTAACTGTGGTGAAAAAACACATGAAAACTCAGTATTTTTTTCGTTTTTTCCAAAAATTCGCAGCTCGTAAGTCTGGAACCTCGCAGATCAGAGCGCTCGTAAATCGGGGACTACCTGTA
>JBBPBX010037236.1:4841-23653 GCA_038048925.1 Garcialebias charrua | reverse complement strand
GTTATGCAGCGGAGCGATCGGCGGCTGCTGCTCCAAGCCTGACACGTCCACAGAGTTCACAGAGCGTTTTCCAGCTCATTTATCCGTATAAGGCAACCTCTGATCGGACACACAGTCCTCCAAAAGCCAGCTGTCGAGGCTGGAACTAAGCTAAGGTAACCGCAAAATGGCGGAGGCGGCATTTCCGGAAACCGCCGAAAACTGCGCAAATAGGCTTAAAAATTATAATTATACTTTATTTACAAAACAACCACAGCTGCAACAAAGTGCTGTACACATGAAATGAAGAACATTTAAACAAAATTAAAAAAATTAAAATAAAAATTAAATTATATTTCATATTTTTATTAATTATGATGCGTTCGTATGTCCGAGTTGCCGTAAGTCGAGGGTGCCGTAGGTCGAGGACCACCTGTATACATATTGCTGATGAATTTCCCACAAAGAGAATAATCTGCTCATTTTAGATTGTTTATTTTAACCATACAGTTCACAAAATTAACATTTTGTAATCCAGTAATATTAATATAAGTGCACGTGCTTCAATACCATATTCACCGGTGTATAATACGCTCCTGTGTATAATACGCTTTGTCCAATTTTTGGAAATAAATCAGAAAAAAACATACATAATACGCTTCGGTGTATAATACGCGCTGCCGTGACAGTCTTTTTTATGGCCACTAGATGGCGCCAAACCCTCCCCGACGCCGACGTAACGCGTCATCCACCGCTGACGTTACGCGTCACCGATGAGACAACCCGGAAATGCGGTCCATTGTGCAGCGCGAGCTGAATTTAATTAAAATTTAACTACAGAAACGCCTAAAAATATATTTGTTAGCTGAATATATATGTTAACGTGTCTCTGTTTAATTTTTGTTAATAAATTATTACAAATCAGCTGAATTTAAAATGTAAACAACACGATGCGCGCACACACACAACAGGCCCACAGGCCCGGTTTGGAGCGAGAGCTGAATTTAATTAAAATAAAACTACCGTACAGAAACACCTAAAAATATATATATTTGTTAGCTGAATATATATGTTAACGTGTCTCGGTTTAATTTTTGTTAATAAATGATTACAAATTAGCTGAATTTTGAACGTAAACAACACGATGCGCGCACCCAGAAACGGTTTGCTGCGCAGCAAGAGCTGAATTTAATTAAAAATAAAACTACCGTACAGAAACACCTAAAAATATATATATTTCTTACCTGACTTTATAGCAAACGGTCTCCTGAGCTTAAAGGGATTGTGACATGATTTTTTTACTATTCATAAAATTGCTCAAAATATATATATTTTATCATTTAAATATGTTTGTTTTTGCAAACAAAATGATAAATCACTTTAATTTTGCTTTAAAAGTGATTTTGAACTTCAAGCCGTGTTTAATCATGGGAAATCCGATTACACTCGAACGCACCATATGTGATGTCACACTGGGCAGAGGGCTGTGGTGTCTTTAATAGCGGACAATTTAAAACTGGACGAATTTAGCAATCTATGTGAAGATTTGAGCTATTTGTCTTCATTTTGGGAAGCAGAAAATAGTTTGGGTGATGGAACAAGAAACAACAGGATCTAATTTAGGTCTGATGCTGTATCAGACTTCCTTCATGTCGAGCTGCTCATACCTGCGCACTGTGACAAGCCCAGAGCTCTGCCCAGTGTGACATCACAGATGGTGCGTTCGCGTGTAATGGGATTTCCCATGATTAAACACGGCTTGAAGTTCAAAATCACTTTTAAAGCAAAATTAAAGTGATTTATCATTTTGTTTGCAAAAACAAACATATTTAAATGATAAAATATATATATTTTGAGCAATTTTATGAATAGTAAAAAAATCATGTCACAATCCCTTTAACCAAATGTGAAATCAGCTGGATTTAAAAATCCGTGGTGTGGTTTATGAGTGGTATCTTGCAAACAAAAACAGCGAACCTCACAGCTAATTGCGGCTACCGGTACATCCAGAGCAAGGAGCGGGCAGCGACAGAGTCAGTCCGACCAGAGGAGGCTTTTTTCGGACACATGAGCTAGAAACGTCTGGAAGTGGCCCTCTTCCTCTTCGCTCTCTGAGTCCTCTGCTGCTGCCCATAGCGGCCGAAACTGGTACTGCACCATTTTTGGCCAAAATGAAAAACGGCGATATCAGAGCCAAAAATGGGTCTAAAAATATGGGAAAAAATCCATAGATAATACGCTTCGGTGTATAATACGCAGTATATTCAAATGAGCAATAAAAGTGCGTATTATACACCGACGAATACGGTATATGGTTTATGAGCTATTGTGTCATGTTATAAATGTGTTTTCCTAATAACTCAGTAAATCTGATAAGGCTCAGATGTCACAACTTTTCATCAGCCTTGAATGCAGCATTACTGTTTGTGAATCAGTCTCAAACATCACATTCACACGCAGCTGATCCATGCGCAGCAGGTGGTTTGTGCACATGTATTTAACAGTTTATTTGTGCAGAATATTCCTACTTGTTAATTTTAAATGGGTACATTTGAAAAACGGTTTATGCATTTGTGAATCTTGTGTGACTACTAGGGGTGTAACGATACACAAAACTCACAAAACGAGACAAATTACAGAGCTCGCGAGAACGAGACGAGATTTTAATATTAGTTCAAGAAAACTTCAAAGATCGGTTTTATGCCGCAAAAAGGCTTTTATTCTGTTTTAACATGTATTACAAACCCAACTGATGTCTTCATTTTACTGATTGAATCTCCTTAGACCTTAGAACGTTCAACTTTGTTTAAAAAAATAGATATTCACGCAGGACTTTCCAAAAATTGAACATAAATATCCGCATCAGCACTGAATCTGCCAAGTACCCTCTCGAATCTGCAGCCGTCACTCACCAGTGTTGCCAGATTGGGCGGTTCACCGCGATTTTCCTTCTGACTTTTGCGGGTAAAGAGTGCTTTGGGTGGGTGGGACTCTATCTGGCAACACCGGTCACACCGGTGTTTACGCGTGTGTCTTTACATCCGGGGCAGCGTCGGCAGCGCCGGGACCCTCCATCAATGTAGAGGCGTCTGCGGCACCGGGACCCTCCATCAGTAGTTGGGGCGTCTTCTATAGCAACTTCATCCGGCGAAGCCATGCTGTCCGTGACGCTGACTTGCTAGGGGCTCTGCTAGCGCTAGCATTAGCGTCTCGCGAGACAACGTTACCTCTCAACGAGAGATATCGCGGGAGTTTAATATCGCGAGATCTCGTACAACGAGATCTCGTTACATGCCTAGTNAAATGTGTTTTCCTAATAACTCAGTAAATCTGATAAGGCTCAGATGTCACAACTTTTCATCAGCCTTGAATGCAGCATTACTGTTTGTGAATCAGTCTCAAACATCACATTCTCATGCAGCTGATCCATGCACAGCAGGTGGTTTGTGCACATGTATTTAACAGTTTATTTGTGCAGAATATTGCTACTTGTTAATTTTAAATGGGTACATTTGAAAAACGGTTTATGCATTTGTGAATCTTGTGTGACTACCATATTTTTCAGCCTATAAGATGCGTTTATTTTTTGGCATAATTTACATGCCCTGCGACTTATATGCCGAAGTGACGTATTTATGGATTCTCTCCCCCCACATATTTATAAACCATTTTTTGGCTGAGATATGACCGTTTTCATTCATTGACTGAAAAAAAAATTGAGTAGTACCACTTTCAGCCACAATACGGCATGCTGTTGTATCATGTAATAGGTCAAAGTGGCTATAATGACAAATTCAAAAAGGTTCAAGACAAAAAACAACTGGACTTTATTTATTATACTTTATACTTCATTGTTTTTGTCTTGAATGTTTTTGAATTGACCATGTCCTAGATAACTGAGAATCTTCACCAGCTATTAATTACTCAATCAGCCTGCCATACTCTCCCCACCTTCATTCTGGCCGTTGCTTGGAGCATCAGTCGACCAGCTTCATTTTGCTGCACCGCCCCAGCGAAATGCAGCTAATTTGACCATTAAAGTGCATTTATTTAGTAAAATTTCAACTGAGACACACCTTTGCTATAATTTCGAGCAAACAAATAATTGCTTTAGGTGCTTTGCTTGTTAAATTTTGAAGAACTGAGCAGCATTCTTCCTTATATTTTCCTCTCTGTCTGCGCACTCCTGGCACACCAAGGCAGTGAATACTTTCGAAATACAGCTGATTTGACTGTTAAAGTCCTTTTATTAAGCAAACGTTAGACTGAGACACACCTTTACTATAAAGTCGAGCAAACTAAGAATTGTTTTAGGTGTTGAGCTTGTTAAATTTGTACATATACTTGTCGCGTGCACACATTTACTTCTGCATATCGGCTTTTGAAATGCAGCTGACTTGATGGTCAAAGTGCATTTATTATGGAAAAGTTAGACTGAGACACACCTTTACTGTAATTTCGAGCAAACAAATAATCATTTTTAAGTGTTGGTCTTGTTAAATTCTTGTTAAAGCCCTCCCGTGCACGCTCCCGCAGCCGCCATTTGGCAGCCAATCGATTTTTGGCACAAAAACGGTGACGCATCAGCTGTGACGTATAATAGGTGCGATGTATATGGCGAAGCGACGTATTTATGGATTTTTCCACTTTTTTAGACACATTTGGACTGATGCGACTTATAGGACGATGCAACATGTACGGCGGAAATCACGGTACTTTTGAGACTAATGTATCTCCACACAAACGGGACCTTAACACTTGGTTAGTAGCTGAGACTGAGCTTCATCACATATTCCAAGAGCTGCACATTGAACCATTCACAACGTGTACTCTGAGATCAACATCTCACAATACTGCATGAGGTCATCTCTACAAATCCATCTGTCAACATTAGACGCTCTTAGTTTGAAAATCTGGCATGACAGGAAGCAGGCGATGTGCATCCATGTTAGACATTTATTTTCTTAACCTGTGTTCCTGTGCAGGACGGATGGTGGCATCACTAAAGGCTCCACCATCGGGGTGCTGCTGGACTTCACACGAGGACTCCTCATCTTCCTCATCAATGATGAGCAGCAGGGTCCGGTTGCCTTTGAAGGCCTGGACGGCTCGTATTACCCCGCAATCAGCCTCAACCGAAATGTCCAGGTGCGTAAATGACTCTGCTCGTGCTCAGAGGGCGGTCTGCTTCACTCCAGATAATCGTTTCAGGGAATCAGAAATATTTCTGACGATTTTATTCGGCCAATGCGTGAACTGAGACGTAGGGCTGGGCCATATCATATCGTTCCCAGTAATACCGGTAAAAAAAGCTTGCCCGGGCAAAAAAGTTATATCATGATATGCTAATTTCATGACGTGATACGTCAGGGCGCCCCGACCCCTTAACAACCAAGCGCTTCGAACGACCAAACCGAACTGCGCACCTCCCTCCACCAGTCTGTACTGGTGTAACGCTAGCTAAAAAGCTAAAAACAAACAACGCGCCACGTGTGTCTCAGCTTCTCTCCATTCTACACTAAACTGCAGGTACAGACAGCTCGTCTCTCTCCACCTCCCCCCACCCCGCTCTGAGCAGCTGGTGCTGCGTCTCCCTCGCTCTAAACTGTCGGTACAAACACGCGCAGCTCAACTGTCTCGAGTTCCACAGTCGGTCCACGGACCGAGACTTCAGAGACAGATCAGTCAGAAAATGAATCATTCCTGCATGAACAGATGAAGCTGAAACACCAACAAGCTTCAGGGTCAGCTGATCACCTCGTTACAAGTTCTGGAAGTTACAGCTCATTTAAAAGAAATATATTTTGTTGTATGTTTCATTTATGCTCAACAGATCTTAAGCTTCATTTTATTTAGTTGTTTTAGGAAACTACACCTGCACTTTAGTTTTTGTGGTGGATTTTGTTGATCTATATTTTGTGCAGACTTTTTCAATCTAAATAACAGATCATTTTTATTTTTATACTTGGAGACTGAATACTTTACTAAATAAAGTAATTTCAGTAAAATTAACCCTTATTGTTTTTTTTTAAATTTATATAATACTGCAAAGCAACATGTTAAGTTAATTTTGTCAAATAAATAAATTTGATTTCTGTTTTTTGTTTTTGTTTGTTATATCACGAAATTTATCGTTATCGTGATAGTGCTCTGAAATATCACAATATAATTTTTGAGCCATATCGCCCACCCCTACTGAGACGTCTCTTCTGGTCGTCAGGCAGGCCTTTAACAAATGTTTCAGACTGAATGGAGGAAGCTGCTAGGTTCAGGAGCAGGGATTGTCTTTTAGCTGCTGTCTCTGGGTGGGGGGAGGGGGGGGGGTCACATATTCAACAGTTGAGGAAGTAGATCCACAGCCCCACCTGCTGGCAACATGATGCAAACATCTCACCATTTTTTGATTGATTGATTTATTTTGGTGAATCTTTTCTTCTTCAGATCACACTTCACACTGGTCTACCCATCCCTGATTTTTACACCCCTGGGGAGGCAGATCCAACTAGCTCTGTGTGCTAAAGACTCTCCTCAGCGCCTTGGAGGAAAACTTCAGGATTTCCCACAACTCATCTTCTCGCCTTCCCCCTGTCCATCTAAACCAGTGACCCCACCAGACACTGCGCAGGCGGCAAGCGGTTCAGTCCTGAGCCATACGTTGCAGAACTTTAGACATAAGACCACGAGCAGGACAACGTCCACGCGTCCGGCGCTCTGCCACCCTTAAGTTGAATTTTGATGCGACCCCGAAGGATTTCAACTGCGCTAACATCAACAATCAAGACGGGAAATTAAAGGAATGCTTAGAGAGTTTGGTAAACGTGCTCATCTGTGTCTGGGTCAAGACTTTCAGTGAACAGGACGAAGAATGGAACTCCCACAGTTTTAGTTTTGCAAACGGGAAAGAGTGAAGCTTTAAGTGTGTGTGACATCATTTTTTAACTTTGCATATACAGTAGTGACACAACATAAATATCTTGTATCATTCAACTTTGTTCGTTTTAGCAAACAAAATGATATATTAATGAAAATTCCTTTCAAAGTGAGTTTAAAATTAAAAACCGTGTTTCTTCATGGGACATCCGACTACACGCGAATGCAACATCTGTGACGTAGGAGAAGGAACGTCTTTAGAACGCCCCTTTTACATATTCATGGCGGACAATAAATAAACCGACTAATTTAGAAATCTAAGTGAATATTTGAGCAAATTGTCTTCAGTTTGGGAAGCAGAAAGTTAGATGAACAAGAAACAGCAGGTTCTAATTTAGGTCTGCACCCGTATTTATTTGAGTCTTACCTTTTCAGGAAGCGAGGGAGCTCCGAGAAGGGGGCAGCTTTATTTATTCCATACTTGACGAAGGTTTACATCTTTTGGGAAAGTGAAAAGGCTCACTTGTTCACTGATGATATTAGAACACCCAAATGCGACACAACGTAACGGCATTTTTCAAGTTATACAAAAAAAATAGACAATCTGGCAGAGAATGAATATGCGTTATCATGGCAAACGCAGACTGAGGTTCTTCATCCTACATCACAGATGTTGCATTCGCATGTAGTCGGATGTCCCGTGAAGAAACACGGTTTTTAATTTTAAACTCACTTTGAAAGGAATTTTAATTAATATATCATTTTGTTTGCTAAAACAAACATAGTTGAATGATACAAGATATTATGTTGTGTCACTATAAGTTCAAAAATGATGTCACACACACTTTTAGCTGCATCATCATCAGGAGACTGTGAATGTAAAGGTTTCCCAAAATGTCATATTCTTTCTATAAAAATGTGCTTGGGTTTGTTAGAAACAGCAGAAATCTGATCGTAACTCGTCTTTATATTTTATCCGTCATGCTCATACCTTTGTTTCACTCATGACTGGTTTAAAACCCACAGAGGAGAATGAGTCAGCGTTTGTAACTGTTTGAGCGGGGGTGAGTCGAGGACCAGAACTTTAGTCCACCGCCTTATCCAGCTCCCCGTCTGTGTCAACAAACTGCTTTTTTCAGTGGCTTAGCTCAAGTGAAACGTCTACGTTTTTCAAAACGACAGCATTAATCGCTGCTGGAAGTCCGGCCTTTACGTGCAGCGATCTCTAAAAACTGGAGCCAGGGAGCTGTTGTGGTTCTATGTTCATGTATTACGTAGAATAAATGGGTTAAAGACTGTAAGGATGTTTTTAAAAGGTGCTAAAGCAGCTTGCGTAGAGGTTTGGCTTTTTGAATTTATTTTACTGTGATTGAATACTGGTAGTTTTGTAATATTGTTATGGAAATATTCTATCACAAAGAGGTGTATTGTTAAATAAGTTATTGATGTTTAAAGAGGTTTTCCGGTAAGATTTTATCATTTTACAAGTGTAAAGCTATAATAGCAGATAAAACCTTTTGCTTTAAAGGTTTAGTTTGGAAATTGTTGTTGAGTTGAAGAGTTCAGTTTTCTACTAAATCAACAGAGAAGACGAGACACTCGGGAGTTTGGTTGGTATCATGTTTTGGATCAAAGTTCTTTTCAGCTGATAATAACTAAGTGAAACAAAATGCTAACGCTACCATAGAAACAGGATAAGCACAATAACTATTATGTATGAATAATCTCAATATGTGGAGCTAAACAGTGACGGTTTGAGTCTAACGCTTCACTGAAAGTATGATTTAAAAAACGCATCTTAAAAATGCTAACATTTGCTAACTAGCAAAAAAAGTCTCGCTCTTTGCACAAAGTATAAAAGTGAGAAATCTATTGTCCATTAGCATGCTAACGGGATATATATGCTGGCATGAGTCAGTGTCAGCGACATATTGACACATGTCAGTATGAATACAGTACTGACATGAGTCTGTAGCACATGTTAGCATGCTAACATGTGCTACATACAGACTCATGTCAGCACTATATCCATACAGACTCATGTCAGTATGGATACAGTATAGTGCTGACATGAGTCGGTATGTAGCACATGTTAGCATGCCAACATGTGCTATACACTGACTGTGTATGGACTGTGTATGGATACAGTGCTGACAAGAGTCAGTATGTAAGCACATGTTAGCATGCTAACATGTGCTACATACTGACTCATGTCAGTGTGTAGCACATGTTGGCATGCTAACATATATGCTGACATGAGTCAGTGTCAGCGACATATTGACACATGTCAGTATGAATACAGTACTGACATGAGTCTGTATGTAGCACATGTTAGCATGCTAACATGTGCTACATACAGACTCATGTCAGTATGTAGCATGTTATTATGCTAACATGTGCTACACATGACTCATGTCGGTGTGTAGCACATGTTGGCATGCTAACATATATGCTGACATGAGTCAGTGTCAGCGACATATTGACACATGTCAGTATGAATACAGTACTGACATGAGTCTGTGTGTAGCACATGTTAGCATGCTAACATGTGCTACAGACTCATGTAAGTATGTAGCATGTTAGAATGCTAACATGTGCTACATACAGACTCGTCAGTATGTAGCATGTTAGAACGCTAACATGCTACATATACTGACTCATGTCAGTATGTAGCATGTTAGAACGCTAACATGTGCTACATACTGACTCATCAGTATGGATACAGTGCTGACATGAGTCATTATGTAGCACATGTTAGCATGCTAACATGTGCTACATAATGACTCATGTCAGTGTGTAGCACATGTTGGCATGCTAACGTGCTACACACTGACTCATGTCAGTATGTCGCTGACACTGTATGTAACACACGTTAGCATGTTAACATGTGCTACATACTGACTCATGTCAGTATGTAACACATGTTAGCATGCTAACATGTGCTACATACTGACTCATGTCAGTGTGTAGCACATGTTGGCACGCTAACATGTGCTACACACTGACTCATGTCAGTATGTCACTGACACTGACTCATGTCAGTAATGTCACTGACACTGACTCATGTCACTGACACTGACTCGTGTCAGTATGGATACAGTACTGATGAGTCACTGTGTAGCATATTTTAGAATCAATCTGAATCAGCTTTATTGCCACTGCACCAATGCGCAGCAAAATTACAATGTTAGCATGCTAACGTGCTACACAGTGACTCATGCCAGTACCGGTATGTAGTGCATGGTAACATGTACTACATACTGACATGAGTCAGTAACATGTTCTACACACTGACTCATGTCAGTCTTTATGCAGAGCATTAAGATGACAAACAGGCGCTCTATTAGTACAACAACGTATGCTAATCTAAATAAAAACAGTCCAGTATTAGAAATAAATCTTAGCAATAGTCAACAACTTGTTCTTTTGTGCCAAGTGTTGCTATTATTTTTCTGCTGAAAATACCTCATTCTTTCAAGTTGTTACTGAAAATCACCGCACCCGGTTAGACAGAAACGCAATGTGATCTTTATATTTCTGTTTTCGTTCATGTGAAATAAAGAACCACGGAAAGGGTGGAACCACCTCCATCTGCTGCACAGTAATGGTCAGCTTTGCTGCAAGTGACAATAATATTAAACGAGCACCTTCTGACAGAGAATTTACTGCAGGACTGTCTGTACAAGCTGAACCTGCTGCTGACTTTGTGAAAGGATGTCTGCAAGGGGCTTGCATCGATTTGCAAAATACATGTATAACATGACGACGGTCAGGTTGAAGGAAATATCGCCCGTTTCAGGCCTTCTGAAAGGTCTCCGTAGCCCTGAGAAGTACAGTGCATATCTAGCATACGCATAAGGTGCTATCCTGTGTTTGAGCTTCATGGGTGTGCCTTTTCCTGTTTGTACACCCCAGAACATTTAAGAAACTTTGCTACAAACTATCCTCCACAGTCAGCTGTAACATCTGCCTGCTGCTACACTTTTTCTACCATAAAAGGGCAAGTTTTAACATCACTCCAGTTTCCTTTGAAAATCAATGAAACGTCATGTCTCCTCACTAAAACGGCTGCACACAATACATATGATCATCTCCTGTGTTGTGCTGCGTGTGCACGTGCACTGACAGCAACAGCTTCGAGTGTTTCAGCGTCAAATATTTAGTTGGCCATAATTAAAAATACTGAACCATAACACCGTAAGTGAATTTGTTACTTCGCTAAACAGACCAAAAGATGCATTTGAGTTTTCTTTTCGCACACAGACACAAATTATTACTATACTATACAAATAATTTATTCACTCTATTTTTTTAATAAATGAATTTTGTGCATTACATCTTTATTAAAATAATAAAATGAACATTCTGTTGAATTATCTAGCCATATTTAATATCAATTTAGCCTACAACTGACCCAAATGTGAACTGAACACCTGAAAAGGTTGAAGTTTGGTGTGATTGTAGTTTCTAAACCGCCTAAAAACTCTTGAACTTTGTTAAACCAAACATTAAAGAGCCCCACTGAACTTTTCATAATCAATAAAAATGAGCACCCAGTCGCCGGCCGACACTGGGTGCTGTATCTCTAATAGTGCATACAATGTTGTGTGGGTTTCAAATTTTAAAACTATATTGACGTCCCCACTGGTAACCATCTGGAAAATGTGTCTCATGGGGTAACAAAAACAAGTATAGGTGTGTGTGTGGGTGTGTGTGAGATTTATTACATCAATAACTCCAAAGTGATTATTTTGCCGCTTCTTGAGGTGAATTAGTTTTATTCATGTTGACTCCGAGTCATCTCTGCAGAGAACTTTATGAATATAGAAAACAAAATATTCTTACCATGTTTTCCACATATAGATTGCATTGAATGTCTAATTTTATATGTATTATTGCCATATTACTCCTAATCTGATTATTTGAAATATTTAATGAGCCTCTGTGTTTCTTGTATGTGTGAATATTCAATAAATAAATAAATGGGTGTAAACAAGACGACATGTTGTCTGGAATATTTATTTGCTGCCTTGTTTGGAAAAAGAGCAAAGATGAACTTTTAAGCAGTGTTCTTAACTCAGATGTAAATTCCTCAACAAGAACTGGAAAAGGATTAGACCACTTGGCGGAGACACACTAGGGAACACAATTCTGACACTTATAATAATAATACATTTTATTTGTAGGTGCCTTTCTTGGCACTCAAGGTCACCTTACATTGTCGATTATAAAAACAGACACAATATTATATACACAGTAAAAACAAGTAAAATGAATTAAAATAAGACAATGCAGTTGCTATCATAGTGCATAGGCTACTTTAAACAGGTGAGTTTTGAGTTTGACTTTGAAATGTGGCAAAGAATTTGTGTTGTGAATATCAGGTGGGAGTGGTTCCAGAGCTGGGGAGCAGAGCAGCTGAATGCTCTGCTCCCCATAGTAACAAGACGGGCAATGGGAACAATGAGCTGAATAGAAGAAGAGGATCTGAGGGTACGAGCAGGTGTAGCAATGTGAACAATGTCTGAAAGGTATGGAGGAGCGAGGTTGTGGACAGCTTTGAATGTAAGGAGGAGTATTTTGTAATTGATGCGATATGGGATGGGAAGCCAATGAAGCTGTTGTAAAACAGGTGTGATGTGATGGATTGAGGGGGTCCGTGTAATGATACGGGCAGCTGAATTTTGGACCAGTTGTAATTTATGGAGGGTTTTCTGAGGTAGGCCAAAAAGAAGAGAATTACAATAATCTAAACGAGAGGTGACCAGACTGTGGACCAGAACAGCAGTGGAGTGAGGAGTGAGGGAAGGACGGAGACGATTAATGTTTCGAAGATGAAAGTAGGCTGACCGAGTGATATTATTGACATGGGAGGAGAAGGAGAGGGTGCTATCAAGGATGACACCCAGACTCTTAACCTGATGGGAGGGAAAGATGGAAGCGTTATCAACCGGAATGGAGAAGCTATGAAGTTTGTTTAGTATTGATTTAGTTCCAATTAAAAGAAGTTCTGTTTTATTGCAATTTAGTTTAAGAAAGTTTAAAGTGAACCAGTGTTTTATTTCAAGCAGACAATCAGTGAGGGACGAAGGTGGAAGTGTAGAATTAGGTGTGGTTGAGAGATAGAGTTGGGTGTCATCTGCGTAGCAGTGAAACTGAATATGATATTTGCAAACAATAAAATCAAGGGGGAGAAGGTAAATGATAAACAACAAGGGTCCCAGGACAGAGCCCTGTGGAACACCTGAGGTAACAGAAACAGGATGAGACACGGATGATTTTAACTGAACAAACTGAGTGCGGCCAGAAAGGTAAGAATGGAACCAGGTGAGAGGTGCATTTACAATTCTAAGAGAGGAAAGTCTGTCCAGAAGAATGTTGTGTGAAATTGTGTCAAAGGCCGCAGTCAGATCAAGCAGGAGAATGGATAAGGAGGTCATTGGTGATTTTAATGAGTGCTGTTTCAGTACTGTGGAGCGGACGGAAACCAGATCGAGAGCAAAGGGCCACTCATTTGAACTGATTAAACTGGAATAATAAATGCATTTGGCTGTAGAAATGGATTCTTTGTAGAGAAGAATGTGATTTGAATACATGTCTTTGTGCGCAGTGAGACCAGTTTTCCTATAGAGTCTTTCAAGTTGACATCCTTTTGCTTTCAACTGTCTAAGGGTGGAAGTAAACCAAGGTGCAGTATGAGTGAATGAAACAGATCTGGTTTTAAGTGGAGCAAGGTTGTTTAAAAGGTTCTGAAGGCATTTGTTATAGCGTGAGAGCAGTTCATCAGGGGTAGAAGACTGGTCAACACTGGGAAGATTACTGATACCAGATGATAAATTATCCAAGTCCTTAATTTTACGAAAAGTTATAGTACGTGGGGGGTTAGATTAGGCTTATGTCTTTCCTTTTTGATAAATTCATTCAACCTTTATTTAGGCAGGTTAATCCCAATGAGCCTCGAGGACTCATTTACAAGAGAGATCTGGCTACAAACTAAAGAATGATGACAACAGCAACAGTAGATTTTCCATGAACAATCAACAATAGACAATCATAAGAGAGAAATACAGATTTTTTTTAACAAGTTAAAACAAAGATGTAAAAGTAGCAAAAAATCCTATAGTTAGGGTTGGCTTGAGTTTCCGGAGCTGTCCCTTAGATATGCTGCTATGACTTATCGTATTTTTGTCGTATAAGTTGCGTTTTTTGCACGATGTGCATGCCCTGCGACTTATAGGCCGAAGCAACTTATTTGTTTTTTTTCTCTCCCATATTTATAAACCAATTTTTGGCTGAGATATGACCGTTTTCATTCATTCTGACTGAAAATATTGAACACTACTATTTTTAGCCACTAGATGGCAGCACAGTAGTATTAGTAGTAGTAAGGCATGCTGTTTTATGTAATAGGTAAACGTGGCTATAATGACAAATTCCAAAAAGTTCAAGACAAAAACAACTGGACTTTATTTATTATACTTTATATTGTATTGTTTTTGTCTTGAACTTGAACTCATCATTGTTTAATCTGATTGTTGGGAAAAAGTTGGTTGATGATTATTATTGTTTACATGGTTGATTATTGTAGTTTAATCTGATTGTTGGAATTTAATCTGATTGTTGGAAGTAAGGGGCAGATATAATAAGATTTATTCTTCTTTCTGCTACCTTTCATTTTTTTATATTTTGTACAATATCATTTATGAGATTGTCTTGTATTGTTTCTTTTGTAAAAAAAATGAACAAATTTAATAAACATAAACAAACATAAACTTTTTTGAATTTACCATGTCCTGGATGACTGAGAATCTTCACCAGCTATTAATGACACAATCGGCGTGCCACAGTTTCCCCACCGTCATTCTGCTCGCTGCTTGGAACTGTCAAACCAGCTGCACCGCCCTGGCGAAATGCAGCTGATTTGACCATTAAAGTGCATTTATTAAGCAAACGTTACACTGAGACAAACCTTTGCTATAATTTCGAGCAAACAAATAATTTTTTTGGTGCTTTTCTTGTTAAATTTCAAAGAAAAGACCAGTGTTCCTCCTTATTTTTTTCCCTCCCTCTGTGCGCTCCTGGAGCACCGAGGCAGGGAATACAGCTGATTTGACCGTTAAAGTGCTTTTACTAAGCAAACGTTAGACTGAGACACACCTTTACTATAAAGTTGAGCAAACAAATAATTGTTTTTAGGTGATTATCTTGTTAAATTTCGAAGAAATGCGGAGGCTCGTCCCTCTGTGCGTGCCCGCCGCTTCCACAAATCACGTTTTGAAATTCAGATGATTTGACAGTCAAAGTGCATTTATTAAGCAAAACATAGACTGAGACACACCTTTACTATAATTTTGAGCAAACAAAATAATTATTTAAGTGTTAATCTTGTTAAATTCATGTTAAAGTCCTCCCGTGCACGCTCCCGCAGCCGCCATTTTGCAACCCATTGATTTTTGACACAACATCGGCCCACGTTTCTGGGTTATCAGCAGTGACGCATATATATGCGATGAATACGGTGAAGTGACATATTTATGGATTTTCCCACTTTTTTAGACATATTTGGACTGGTGCGACTTATAGAGCGGTGCGATGGGTTCGGCAGAAAATACGGTAAATGCTGATGTCTTCTACTCCACCTGTTTGTATTTGTAATCATTTCCATCATTAATGTGTTTTTCCCTTTGTATATCTTGCTATAGAAACTACACCTGGACCTGCCATTTTGCGTTTGTCTCTATTGCTTTCCTGTCTCTTTCACCCCAGCCAGTCAAGGCAGATGGCTGCCCATCCTGAGTCTGGTTCTGGTTCTGCTGGAGGTTTCTTCTTGTTAAAAATAAGTTGTTTCCTTTCCACTGTCGCTTGTGGGCTGCTTAGGGTGTGAAATTGCGACAGTAGATACTCAACACAATCTGCTAGTGTCCTAGTGATAGGAGCCCTGCTTACTCAAACCCGTTGATCAATATCCCCTATTGATCCAAAGTCAGCCAGTCGTTTCTCCTGTTGATGATCCAGTCCTTTTTTGGAGGTCCAAAGTCCATCCTTACCTTTCAACTCCATCTAGTTTATCTGCAAGCTTCAAATCACAATAAAACAACTACTATTACAAGATCTATGGTTTCACTAAACAAAAAGAATTGGTTAATTCAGGACCATTGTTCTTTTAAGTCCAAAAGCACAAAAAGAGTTCTTTCTCTAAAGCTTGAAAGTAAAAGTCCAACATAAAAGCAGATTTTCTTAACCTTCCCATCACCCCACAGCCAAATGGCCCTACAAACAGGAGAGCCAAAGAAATGATCTGCTTTCCCATTCCAAATGCAAAACTAAATACATAATATAAAGGTTCAAAATGGTTAAAAGCTGAAGGCCTGTGACGGGGTTTATCAGGGTACCATAATGCTTTAAGCAGGGATGAACTGAGGTACTTCAGTCCAAAGTTCATCTGTCCAACGGGTTGAAACGTGATCAAGTATAAGAACTGGATTCCCTACGTTTCCACTTTTAGGCCTTTGGTGCCTTTTAACACTTAAATTACTTTTATTAGTTGGCATTTTATGATGCATGTGAACGTTTTTGTGCAGAGCCCTGAGATGACTTCTGGTGTGAATCGAGTCGAACTGACTGTTGGAGACCCTCCATCCATCCTCTTTTATCCGCTTCTTCCGTTTTGGATTGCAGGGGTCACTGGTGTCCATGTCCAGCAATCATTGTGCGAGAGGCGGGGGACACACTGGACAGGTCTCCAGTCCATCACAGGGTCACATCGAGACAAACGAGACAAACAACCATTCACTCTCTCACTCACACCTAGGGGCAATTTAGAGTTACCAATCAGTCTAACATGCATGTTTTTGGTCTGTAGGAGGAAACCAGAGTACCTGGAAAAAACCTGCACAGGCACAGCAAGAACATGCAAACTCCACCCAGAAAGGCCCCATGACCAGGATTTGAACTGGCAACCTTCGCGCTGAGAGACAACAACTCTACCAGCTGAAATTACCAGTAGTTTAACAATTCAGTATAATTATTCAAGGTCCATTAATATGAACCTTGAAGTATAATCATGCGTAAAAAGTAACAGAGAACATCAAATAAGACAAATTGCTGAGGAACCTGCAACCAGAAAAGAGTTCTGGTCCGTGACTGGACTTAATGTTCTGAAGGAAACTGGTCCTTTGTTTGAAACATTTTTTTTATTTTGGCCCCCTTGTATAACTGAGTTTGCCACCCCTGAGCCATGTTGTATGGTGGAGACAAAGACATGGAAAAAAAGACAGTAGACAGATTTGGAAGTGGCAGAAATGAAGATGTTGAGGTTCTCCTTAGGGGAGACAACAATGGATAAGATTAGGAATGGACTATAAATGGTAAATGGATTGTACTTATATATCACCTTTCTATCTTATCAAGATACCCAAAGCTCTTTACAGCACAATCTGTGCCTCATTTACCCGTTCATGCAGCACTCTACTAGATCTACCCAAAGAGAATCTTCACCAGCATACCCAAAGACTAATCAGAGCTTTATCACATTCTTACACTGATGGGACACACATCAGAGGCAATGAAGGGTTCAGAGTCTTGTCCAGGGACACTTCATTATATGACTGCTGGTGGAATCGAACCCCCAACTATCCCACTGGAATATGTCTGCTCTAACCAATTAGCCACAGCTGCCCCAGGTAGTCCCCGATTTACGAGCGCTCTGATCTACGAGGTTCCGGACTTACGAGCTGGCGAATTCTTTGAAAAAACGCAAAAAATACTGAGTTTTTCTGTGTTTTTTCACCACAGTTCATTAGCTAAACATGTGGACACACGTTTCCGATCATTTTTATGCACTCATAAGCAGTTTTTCGATGAAAAACGAGTGTTCGTAGTCGCGCTAGCAAAACCGTTCCAATTTACGAGCGAAATTCCGGACTTACGAGACACGTGGCGGCCGTTCCAAATTACGAGATTTCCGGTTTACGAGCGCCTCGTTGTAACGGAACCCGCTCGTAAATCGGGGACTACCTGAATGAGATCATCAGAGGTACAGCACAGGTTGAACAACTGCGAGATAAAGTTAGAGAGACCAGACTGAGATGGTTTGGATATGTCCAGAGGAGGGACAGTGAGTATATTAGTAGAAGGATGTCAGAAATGCAGCTGCCAGGAAAAAGACAAAGAGGAGATATACAGATGCAGTTAAAGAGGACATGGAGGTACAATCTGGATTCCAAAAAAGTTGGGACACTAAACAAATTATGACTAAAGAGTGAATGCAATGATGTGGAGATGGCAAATGTCAATACTGTATTTTATTCGTAATAGAAGACAGATGACAGATCAAAAGTTTAATTGGGGGAGTGGTGGCCCCGTGGTTAGAGACGGTGGGCCTGTGATCGGAAGATCGCCGGTTCAAGCCCCGGTACAGACAACATAAAAAAGAATTGGGTGGAAAAAGGTGAAACACCCACATCTGCCTCCACCCTCATTCACCCCACTCTGGGCCCCTGAGCAAGGCCCTTAACTCCCACCATCTGTTCCCTAACAAGTCTCTCTTGAATATTGAGCATATAACGAACAGCTGGAAGACCAATTAACACCAATTAGGTCAATTGACAACATGATTGGGTATAAAAAGAGCTTCTCAGAGTGTCAGTGTCTCTCAGAAGCCAAGATGGTAAGAGGATCACCAATTCCACCATTGTTGCACAGAAAGATAGTGCAGCAATACCAGAATGGTGTTACCCAGCGTAAAATAGCAAAGACTTTTAAGTTATCATCATCAACCGTGCATAACATCATCAAAAGATTCAGAGAATCTGGAACAATCGCTGTGCGTAAGGGTCAAGGCCGTAAAACTCTACTGGATGCTCGTGATCTCCGGGCCCTTAAACGTCACTGCACCTCAAACAGGAATGCCACTGTCAAGGAAATAACAGAATGGGCTCAGGAATACTTCCAGAAAGCATTGT
>JBBPBX010037235.1:7036-31035 GCA_038048925.1 Garcialebias charrua | reverse complement strand
GTATTTTGATTTTTTTCCCACATATTTATGATTTTTTCCATCATCTTTTTTTAATATGTAAATGAATAAACTTTAATAAAAAAATAAAAATAAATAAAGAAACTCTGAGACACTGGAGTTTTGAAGGTAAACAATAAAAATATTGAAAACAAAACAAAAAGCTGCCACAGCCCAAGTCCCTCCTTGTTGTTTACATACGACACTGATGTCATTTTGAACGTAATCTTGAACAGAGACGCTTCAATAACTCGGAGTTTCTGCGGAAATGATAAGACTCGATCATTTCCGCAGAAACTCTCACAGTGTTGCCAGATCTTGCGACAGAAACAAGTGACCAGCCCCATGAAAACAAGCGAATCGCTCTTTGAAAACAGGCCCAACTGGCAACCCACCCCATTGTGTAAAACAAAGGCAGTTTTTAAACAGTATAAACATACATTTATTATGGCATTACATATAACCAGCAAAATTATGCTAAACACTTTGAAGAACCTATCCAATCTAAAAAATAAAAATAAAATACATTTTGCATATTTTTTACAAATTAATCCCATTAAGCCTCTGGGACTCATTTACCAGAGACCTGAATTTTAAACAAAGAGTGATGACAACAATGGACAACAACAACAACAGACAATAATAAATGATGCGTACAAATTAAAAAATAAAATTAAACAGCAAACTCATAGTACCGTATTTTCCGGTGTATAGGTCAAAGTCAAAGTCAACTTTATTGTCAGAACTGCAATATGTACAGGACATACACAGGATTGAAATTGCGTTTATCTCAGTCCCTCGGTGCAACAGTAACCATTTAAACACTAAAACATTTAATAAACATAAGCATAAAATAGTAAAAGCACCTTTTTGTGTTTTTTTCTAGGCCTGCGACCTATACACCGGTGCGACCTATATATGGCTTGTTATCACTTTCGGCGAAACAAATTTTTAAATCCAGCTCATTTCACAATTACGTTCATTTATTAAGGAAAAGTTCAGCTCAGACACATATTTGCTATATTTTTTATCAAACAAATAATTGTTTTTAAGTGTTAATCTTCTTAAAAGCCTTGCTGTGCGCTCCTGTGGCAGACATTTGCAGCAGAGCTAAACGTAGGTGCGACCTATCTAGGGATTTTTCCAATCTATTGACAATGCGACCTATACACCGGTGCGACCTATACACCAGAAAATACGGTAAGCTAAGTCAACAAAAAACTTTATTTAATCTCCATCCTGAATCATGCTTTAAGTGTGCGCTCTTTCTCCCATTCTTTATTATATTTTTCCCATATTTCTCCCACTTATTGGAGCTCATTTTAGCATGGTCTTGTCACTCTAGACAAAGAATAAAGAACAAAGAATAACAAGCCCAAACACGCGACTTTACTTTCATAACAAGCCCCAAAAATAAATGGGGCGGCCGTGGTGTAGTGGTAATGGCAGTCGACCCCTGATCGGAAGGTTGGAGGTTCGAATCCCGCATCCGCCCACCATGTGTCGTTGTGTCCCTGGGCAAGACACTTAACCCCGAGTTGCTCCTGGTAGGTCTGGATGGCGCCTTGCAAGGCAGGCTACCACTACCGGTGTATGAATGTCTGAATGAATGGGTGGATGGCTGGTATTGTAAAGCGCTTTGGGGCTCCTCACAGGGGGCTGGAAAGTGCTATATAAATAAGCTCCATTTACCATTACCAAGAAACCACAATAAGTGACTCTTTAAATTTGTAAGCGGCTGCAGAAAACAACAAGCCCAAAGTAGCTTATAATAACCGAACTTGGCAACATGCTGGTGAAGATTCTCAGTCGTCCAGGACATGATAAAATCAAAAAGGCGTTCAATACAAGATCAGATGTCAGAGACCTCAAGGGAACCCCCTACTGTTAAGGTGTGATCTGTCAATTTACATGTATGTGTTACCTCAGCTTACAATTTACATATGATGGTGCGTGATTTCTTTAGACTGTTATAACTCCACACGCTCACTTTTTGGTTTCAGTGAATTGAAAAAGCCCCCTGGATAGGGGTCGAAACGTCTTCTGCAACAAATAAAGTCCAGTTGATCTTGTATTGAACGCCTTTTTGAACTTGGCAACTGTCTTATCAGGCAAAGCAGCAAGTCACCCGGCGAGGGGGCGTGGCTTAACATGGTGTGAACGGCACGTTTCTGAAAGGGGCGTGGCCGGCGAGAGGGGGCTCTACAATCCACCGCCTCCTCTTCAGTTTTCAAACAGCCTGCTGCTCACTGAGAGGAAAACACAGCCTGATTGCTCTGACCTTATCGGGAAACCTGTTACAGATTACAGTATATTTCTGTGCATGCGAGTTTATTTGGAGCCAGCTCGAACCACTTAAGCACTTAACTGTTCCGCCATGGCGAAGGGAGAAGGAGCCGAACAATACTCCAACGCCAGTTTGTTGAATAAATCCGTCAGCTCGGATGCAAATTTTAAGCTAGCAAGAAAGGTGAGTTGACTGAAAATGTTTTGTCTTTAGATATATCTCTCCTCTGTGTGTTTTCACCTCCAGAAGGAAAAACCCGCTTCTTGTGGAGTGAACGTTGTGAATGAATGGAGCCGACACCGGTGACACCGAGGCGTTAGCTTGATTTATTTAGGGCGCCATACTTATTTTTAAACTTCCTCACGTTGGCGGAACCGCGTATGTTTTTTAATATTAAGCTTCGGCAAATTAATCAAATAATGTCCTGAAAGAAAGAAGAATAAGAAAAAGAATAATTTCAGCTATTTTATCCGAGCTCCCGTGGGCGTAGCTCAAGATTTATGATTAGCATAAATGTGTTCGTTATTCAAATTATTACATGAATTTCATTACATTTCATTCACTGAAACTGTGAGTTTGTAGTGGAGCTGCGTCGAGTAATTTCAAAAATGTAACCATCCTTCTTCTTCGTAGGAGCTCGTGCGTGTTGCGTTCAAGGACTCGTCTGAAGCGCCGATATTTGAGAACTTACTGTACAGTCACGTGTCTGTTTGTTTCCAATCAAACCAAACAGATGTCAAAATATGCTTCGTGTTGTGTCTGGTTCAGGAGTTTCGGGTGAGGGCGAGCTCATTACCAAGAAAAAAAAAGTGTGACAAAACTCCACGTTTCCTCTTTCGTCGCGTTTTCACGCGATCGACAGCCGTTTTGGAATAAACTTCCATATTTCCGATGGCACTGGAATGCAGCAGGAAGCACCATATGCAGGGTGACGTGTCAGATAATGGCCATCCTGTAAACTCCCAAACACAATAATCACCTGACATGTTCTACTCTTGAATGACTCAGGAGAGGTAGAAGGGGAAATAATTATCAAAAATCTTTGTTAATCAGTTCACAGTAGTACCATATGACTGATAACACTGTGACATGGACTATATATGGAAGTCAGTGAACTGATAGGAGAATTAGTAGTATAGATTGTGTGTGAGTCATTTAGTTTCTCACGCTGTAAGTTAGAATGACAGAATTATTATTTATTATTTACACTCAACCGTAAAATGCATAGCTTAATAGAAAAAATGTGTTTTTTAATGAATGTGCTTTAAAGGTGACTCACTGCTGTCACATTCCTGTGTCACAACAAAGCACATGTGTGTTTTTGTAACCAGGAAGCAGCTGAATTATGCACCTTCTGCATACTTGTGGAACGGGTGCAGAAGAAATGTATAAGTAAAAATAAAACTACAGGTAGTCCCCGACTTACGAGCGAGTTCCATTCCTGCGAGGCTCTCGTAAGACGAAAATTCGTACGTCGGAACATGAAACACGTGTTCTCGTAAGTCCGGATTTTCGGTCGTAAGTCGGAAAATTTATGCTAGCGCTACTACGAACACTCGTTTTTCATCACAAACGTTCATACTAGTTCATAAACATGCTCAGAAACTTGTTTCCAAATGGTTAGCTAACACACTTTCATCTAAAAACATAAAAGTGCTGTATTTTTTGCATGTTCTTTACAAATTTACTGTTCGCTAGTGAGCTCGTAAGTCCGGAACCTCGTAAGTAAGAGCGCTCGTAAGTCGGGGATTACCTGTACATGCTTGTCAAGTGTAATGACTGCTAAAGTTGCGGTTATAGTGTTTGCAAGTTTCCCTTTTGATGTGACGTTGATGCTCTTGTTACAGTAGTGATTTTGTCACAGAAACAATCCTGAGTGAGTTGCATCAACAAGATTTACTCAGTTGTAGCATAGTGGCTTTATTTAAGGTGACTTCTTTTGTTCAACATGTCCAGCAGGAGTCATGTCGTGCGCCTGTGGGCTAAGGACATTTTCATAAACTGATATTATCTTGCAGGTGTTGTGCTTCAAACAGTATTCAGCGCCTGACCTGTTAAAGTAAGGACACTGAGGCGGTGTGGATCACAGTGCCATCACTGTTGATAAAGGGTGTGTTCACCTTTTCTTTATGCGGTCAGAGCTTGAACTAGCGGTCGTCCCTTCAGGGTATTAAAGTCAACTCGGGCTGCTGCCAAGTTGCTGTCGACCTCGCGGCGTTTGGTGTGAGTGATGGCGTGATGTTGTCATGCCCTGGCACTAATGGACGCAGGATCTGTGTTGCCGTTAGATCAGCTGTTTATAGTCTGACTACAGTGACGGTGAGGGTAAATGGGGGAAGAATCAGTGCTTGTTGGAGAACCAAGGCTTTCTTGTTTCCTTGTGGTCGCCTCAGTCTTCAGCCAAATGCACTTACACGTGGGTTACAGACAGTTTGTGCCAGCTGGAACACTGCTGACACTTTGCTATAAGAACATTGGACACATTTCCTATTTAGGCTTTTGCAACCTTTTATAGAGTCTAATCTGACTAATTAGAGAGGGGCGAGACTGAAGATTAAAGAGTTAAGACAAAATTGGGGGGTATGCCTTCTGAAATAGAACAGTGAGTCAGTGTAAGGGTGACGGTGCTGTCATCAACTCAACGTATCTGACCAGGAGTCTGACCCTGCTGTTAGCTGGTGGCTCCAAAAACTCCTGATGGACACTTTGTCCAGAAGCTGTTTCCTGCACGAGAGTTCAATATCTAAAGCCAGTGTTTTTATTAGGGCTGAACAATTAATTGCATTTGCAATAATATCGCAATATGATAAAATGAGATTTTCTAATCGCGAAGGCTGCAATTTGACTGGTCACGTGACACAAATCTTTATCAACACTTAAAAAAACACCACAAAGACATTTACGATGGTTGCATGGCTAGAATGACAACAACCAGTGCTTCAACTTCAAGTAAGCAAAGTATCAGCCGACAGGGATCACTGACCGAACTGTTTGAACTTCAAACAGTAAATTTTTTATATCTAATTTTTTATATTTATTTATTAACTGTCATGTGAAGTTCAGACAGTAGTTAGGAAGTTCACTTAACATGTTTACTATTATGTTTATGAAAAAAATAGAAATGGTGAAAAGAAAAGGCATAGATTTGTTTGCTTTATTGTAATCTCTGCTTTAAATAAATCTGACATTGTTTATTATAAAACAGATTGATTTATTGCTTCTGTTTGTTGAAAAATACTTGAGAAGATATAAAAAAATAATCTAGTTTTAAATCGCAATTGCAATTTATAGAAAAAAAAATTGCAATTAGATTATTTTCCAAAATCGTTCAGCCCTAGTTTTTATTTATATTTAGTGGTTGTTGTTTCCCTGGTTGATCCAATTTCCTTGATTTATTTCCTGTTTTGTTTTTTTCTTTCTCCCCAGCATGAGCACAAGTTGACGGTTTGTAACAAGATATGCTACGCCATCGGCGGCGCACCCTATCAGATCACAGGATGTGCCCTGGGCTTCTTTCTGCAGCTCTATCTACTTGACGTTGCTCAGGTGAGTCACCTAAAGTCTTCACAATCACACCTGTTTGCAATCACGTTCATAGCTACACAACTCACAAGGATCATCCTTGGAATGGGAACATAACACACAAGTAGAACTGCTTCCCCTGAGTACAGTACTCCAGTTGGTACTTACAGACTTACAGACTTGGAGCTGAACGCTTCATAATGTTCTTGAACTCTCTGCATCAAAAGGACACGTACAGGACACTGAGCATCACCAGAGGTGGTGGGTCATTGTTGTGGAACATTGAGGTGATGGAAAACGTTTCTCTCCTGCCTGCACCATTGACTCCCTGATAAGACCCTGCTGTGTCTACAGGCTTAACGAGGCTGGTTCTATAAATATTTGGGAGGCAGCACAATGAGGAGGGTCTCGCTTTAATTGGCTCCGGCAGTAATCCGATGACCGGGGCCACAACAAATCAAAGGCGTCGCAGACTTTGGTTTTGTTCGACCTCTGGCGCGGCTCATTGGCTGACACAGCGTGGTGCCGTTGTACAGTCAGGAGCGGGTCGTTCATCGTGCCTGGCGTCCTGTCAGGCAGGCTGCTAAGTGGCCCCGCCTCCGTTTGACTTGATTCCTGCCGAGAGCTGCCTTTTGTCTCGTGACCTTTAAGCTGTAAAGTTTAAAGTTGTATTTTACTGCTTCCTGGCTGCTGTTTAAGTGACTGTACTTTACAATAAAGTTACTGAAAGACGGGTTTGTTCGTATTCTTCTCCCTCAGCTGGATCCGTTCCTTGCCTCCATCATCTTGTTTGCTGGCCGAGCTTGGGACGCCGTAACGGACCCCACAGTGGGCTTCCTGGTGTCCCGAAGTCCATGGACGCGTATTGGACGCATGCTACCTTGGTAAATACACAGTACACTATTTCGTTCCACCTCGTGTATCACATGTGATGCCACTGACGATAAGAACCTTGAACCTTATTACTGTATGTGTGGGTGAGATAACGTGAGTTCCTGCCACACACCTCAGGATCCCTCTGATAAATTCAAGTTGTGTGACTCCCTCACCTGTTGTGTCATGTTCTCCATCAGAATGTTGCCGTGTAAGTTTTCTGATGCACACGTGACCGTGTTCAGGGGCGGAGCTTGGAAAGTAAAAGGTTTCTATAGAGCAAGTTGAGTACATTTAATTTTTGGCACCTCATTGCTCTCAGTTGCATATATTTTAATTTAAAATCCCCCCCCCACCCTCTTCCTCACACACACATTCATTCATTTAGACTGGCTGGCCAACAGACGAGCGCTGAAGTAAATTACTGTAAAATGCATCAAACTGGGTTTTTGAGGCCAACACAGGACGCTGAGTCTTTGCCTAAACAAACTTCATACAAAAACCTTGGACTTCACCTGAGGGGGCCTTTTTGTGTGGTACTGATAAATATAAATACAAGTACAGGTGGTCCCCGACTTACGAGCGAGTTCCGTTCCTACGAGTGGCTCGTAAGATGAAAATTCATATGTCGGAACCCAAAATACGTGTCGCTCGTAAGTCCGGATTTTTGGCCGTAAGTCGGAAAATGTATGCTAGCGCTGCGCCGAACACCCGTTTTTCAACACAAACGTACATACTGGTTCATAAACATGCACAGAACTTTGTTTACAAACGGTTAGCTAACACACTTTCATCTAAAAACACACACCAGTGCTGTATTTTCTGTATTCTGTACAACTTTACTGTTTGTTAGTCAGCTCGTAAGTCTGGAACCTCGTATATCGGGGACAACCTGTGTAGAAATTGCAGAAGCACACACAGTACTTTTCTGAAGAAACTCCTGTAAACGAGTGTAAAATCCTCAGATGCTGCTTCTATCAACATAAATGTGTTATTTAACAAAAGCAGCACCTCTCACATGGTTTCATAAATGGGTTTATCGCAGTTAGCTCACTGTAACTGTAATTGTACAGTTTTTAAGCTGCTGCGGTGTCAGAAAGGCCCTGGCGACCCTTTGCCCACATCCGAGAGGACAAATTTAAACCGTCCTATGTGAGAAACTTGCAGTGTTGTGTTTCAGAGCAGCTTCTGGTTATAGAGGAGATCATCCGTCACATGTTTTACTGTCGCTGTCATTAGCATGGAGCTGCCAGCGGAGGGAAAGGTGACGAGGTGACGGGGTGCAGCGAGAGTTAAATGTCTTGACATTTTTATAAATAAGTGCAGAACGGAGATCTGCTCAGGGTGTTAACCGATCTGAGCCGTGGTATTCCTCTGTGGTCCTCTGCTTCTCATCCTTAATTGTCCCTCGGGTCTGAGGGCGTTCATTAATTTCCTGCACGGTGGGGTTCAGCTGGTGATTAGCAGGTCCCAAGAGGAAGTTTGGGAGTCCACATTAAACAATTTAAATCAACCATTTCACTCCCAGAAAACGCTTGACGCTCACTCTCTGCATTTTGATTTGTGGATCACTGTAGTCGTCTTCCGTCCGTTTCCGGATGAGGCTCTGAACTGGGTCAGGCAGGGTGCTGCATGTGCAGGCCGAGTCGTGTTTGCTCCATTTTGTCATCAGACGGGGCGTGGGGGCTGCAGAGGAATGCTTGGTATGCTCTGTTGCATTACTGTCAGCTCAGATGTTCTGATGAGCGCGGGCAGGAAGCGGGCGAGCCCTCCATTGTAAGAGCTGTGGGGGCAGGGCCACGGCGTCGAGCGAGCCTCTCATTGGCCGAGCGGCAACACACCACCTCTTCTGGCCAATGGCGTGTCAGCGCTGAGCTCCGCAGGTCTTTTAAACCATGTCTGAGGAATCCAGAGGTTACCTCCGTTCAGACTACACCGCTCAGAGACACGAGGCTTTGTGTTGCTGCTTCACTATAATAAACACACTTTGAATTGAAACAATGCAGAAGAATGAAGAGGTGTTTTCAGCATGACCTGCTTAGGATTTATGTAAAAAATGTATCCTAATCAGGCCAACTCTTGAAATATTTTTCTCTTATTTATTTTCAAGGCATCAACTCAACCAGTTAATAATTCAGAAGCAGAATATTAGGACAATTTATTTTACCTCGCATACCCAAGACTCATGTAAAAGAAAAGAAACCTTGCCATGCTGCGTTTAGACCTTAATTGTTGGTATTTTTTTATTCTGTTTTTTTTTTATTCTCTATTTTTCATTTATGTATTTATTTTTTATATCTTGTATACCGTATGTTCCTTTTGTACTGAAACTCTGGCACAACAATTTCCTGCAGATTCAATAAGTTCTCTAATCTTCTCTTTTAGACCAGGAGTTCTCAAACGTTTTGGGTTCAGGGACTCTCTCATAACCATCATGTTTATTAAATAATTTTCTTCAATTTGTCTTTTTAATGCAGTGGAAATATTTGTGTAATATATACATACTTAAGATCTATTCTTTAATAGTGTTAATACAATTTTTATACTTTTAAACATGGGGTATTTTTCATTCAAGAAACGATTAACAAAATATTTAATTTCAACTTCCAAAAATTAGTTTTGCGAAAATTAACAGTATAAAAAAACACTTTAAAACTTTAAAGACCGTGTAAAGTGATATTAAATGTGTGTTTTTAGTTTGTCACATGGCATAAATATGTGTTATTAATCACCCATTTAAATCTGACTGATTAAAAACATTGTTTACCTTATAAAATTAAGTCTCAAAAATCATGAAAAAACATGATTTTGCCTTGGTCTGGAACGCTAGGGGCGTGTCAGTGCGTGGGCGTGGTTTCAGGCAGCTGCGCTCGTCCTGCTCGTGTCCCACAGTGGAGAGGCAGACAGCAGAGCCAGTAAACCTGCTCTGTTTTTATCCGAGTTCTGTCTGTAACAGCAGCTACTTTTTCCAAGAGTTACGCTGTTTTTGTAAATAGTTTTCTTGTGTGTTTTTAATCTGGAATGAATAAAAAATAAAAAAAAGAGTTGTACCATGCGGGATTTGAACCCGTGGGGTTTGGGACGGAAGGCAAGCGCTTTATCCATTGACCTATCCAGGCATTACAGATACTCGGTATAAAACCACGCGGTATAAAAACATGTTATGATTTGTACGGGTGCCCTGACCATTGCGACATCCAGGGAAGATGCACGAACGAGGCATAATTGATTAGCTAGCTAACAATGAACAAAATATCTATGCTATTGCTATCTGATGCTATCTGCGATTCGCGAGTGAACGGCTCCACCGAGGCGAATTTATACGGCTGGAGCTGCAGGGGGTGGGGCTATACTTAAGAAGACCGCGTGACGAAACGCGGTCACATTTAAAACACGCCTAAAAAATCCTGAAACAGAAATATGTTTATACACAGTTTGCTCTATAACTCCAAAATTAATTGAGCTACAATTTTGAGACTTTTTACTCATTTACAAGATTACAATTATGACATTTATGTTTATTGAAGAAAATGTTGAAATTCACTTTACACGGTCTTTAACCATTCACATAATGAGACTTTTCAAATTATTACAGAAAACTCTTTACAGAAAACTGAACAGAATCATAACAGCAGTAGTGATATCAAGTAACAGGGCTTCATCTGTAAACGGATGCTGGAATGCAAATAGTGTTTGTGTGTGGGGGTGGGGTCCTCCTCGACAAAATTTTGAATAAAGTACCGTACTGGTAGATAGGATTTCCTGCATTTTGGTTCTAATCTTAACCAAAATGTAAAAAAAAAAATCAAATAAATTACGGACCCCCAAGCACCGGTTTGCGGACCCCAGTTTGAGAACCACTGTTTTAGACCAAAAACAAAACTTGCTGGTCAGTAGATGCCAGATTAAGAAGAGTAACTTAATGTATTTTCTGAAGTAAAGGTATGTCCCTTGTAGACGACAGCTATAAACATACAGTATCTTGGAGTGGCTTCGGGTTAGTACTGTATCGTTACCCCCATGCAGTTCTGAAAGGACACTGTGTTTCTCAGCCCTGCAAGCACCAAAAAGATGGGTTAAAATTTGTTAGTCGGCTTGTTTGAAATAATAAAAAAATAACATTTGAAAACGGTTAATGACAATGCAGCATGGTTAATGTTCTGACAGTTCAGACGCCCACTGAGCGTCGCATTGGACCAGATCTGAAGTTGATGAGCAGAGTCTGAAACGAGGCAGAGGACTCTGGATTCGAGCCAGCATCCCTGTGAAAAAAAACTCTTGACATCCTCATGACCATTGTGGGACGTGCATGACTTCACATCCTGTCCGGTCCAGCTGCTCGTGTAGAGCGCTGGTTGAGTTGAGTTGTAGGCTTCCTCCTCCACAGAACAGGAACAGGATCATGTTGGGAGCGACCAAAACAGTCCCACCCTTTTTTATTTAGTGACGTGGATTTCCAGGATCTTACACACTCGGAAACGTTTGTCTTTTCACGTCCAGGATGTACAAATGCAGTCATCCATTTGAACAATTAAAATGATGAAAGTCCACATTCTTTACCAGTACAACGTTAAGAACCAGTCAGGTCAGGTCTTCGTATGACAGAACACGGTGAACTCGATGTTCTTTTCATCACTTCTTAGAAGGCTGACACCAGAGCTTTTGTTTTCTGATTAATTACAACCACCATTTGTTTATCCCTCTGTAGGATCTTATTCTCAACCCCTCTGGCTGTTCTCTCCTACTTCCTCATCTGGTACGTTCCTCCCTTTGAACATGGCAAAGTCATCTGGTACATATTCTTCTACTGCCTCTTCCAGACCCTCCAAACGGTGAGTAGCACACTTTGACTCCAGCAACGTCACAGCTCTGCAGTTTACTGTGTGCAACCAAGAAGCTGCTGTAACGTTAGTTCTATGAACAACTTCTGCACTTTGCACTTCCTGTTTACGGTCCTATGAAGATCATTAACGGTAAACTAAACCAGGAAGTGAATCGAAAACATGGTCTGAAAGCTGCTGGGACCTAATCAGCCTTTGACTCAATGGCCCTCATTCACGAACCGTTCGTACGCACAGATTTGTTCTTAAACTGTGCGTACGAGCGTAGCGGTGCGCCACGGCTCTTCTGAATAAGTGAAACTATAATGTAACACAGTACACTAAAATTAAAAATATTTGACCATCCGACACTTGCGGGGGGTGGGGGGGTAGCCACAGCGCGACTGAGAGCAGATCTCCGAACGCGTGAAGTTCCTCCTTTTACTTCTTGAGTTTGAATGAATGGACACTTCCTGCTGTCAAAAGGCAGGAAACGTGGCCTTATATGGTGTTTTGAGGGGTGGGAATTATGTAAATGACCTCTCCGCGAGCACGCGCAGGTTGATAGAACAGGTGGGATTCATTAAATTT
The DNA here is from genome assembly GCA_038048925.1 of Garcialebias charrua. Lineage (NCBI taxonomy): Eukaryota > Metazoa > Chordata > Actinopteri > Cyprinodontiformes > Rivulidae > Garcialebias > Garcialebias charrua. The sequence continues at coordinate 18,945 of JBBPBX010037235.1, read as the reverse complement.
ACGCAGCCATTTACACACTTTTCTTGAGGATAGAAGACTTTGTTGAATCTGACGTGGCATGTTCGTACGAACGCTTCGTACGAACAAAAGTAGGAGAAATTTAGGATAAAAATACGAACATTTTCGTGAATGAGGGCCATTGTTTTAAAGTGAATGGAGTAATTTAAGAATAAAAATTAATTTGACATCACTGCATCCCAGCAGGTTTTCTACTAATTGCGTGCTATACAGTAGTCCCTCATTTATTGCAGGGTTTCTGTACACTGCCCCCCCACCCCCAGTGATAAGTGGAAAAACTGCAAAGTAGGGATGCTATATTTATTTTAGTATGTATATGTATTTTTAAGGCTTTATTAACACTTCTCACACTCTTGCAATGTTCAAAAATCTTAAACCTACATAATATTAACAACATACGCATACTGTATGTATTGCAAAATTTTACTCGCCAGCTCTGCAGAACATCCAATCAGTTCTGGTTTAGCAGACCTACCCTGCAGGGACGAAGCTCACAATGTTCTGAACTCTTCAACCTATGTAATTTTAAGCACCGTTGAGCACCAAGACACATTTAGAGGGAGCCAGACCTTCAGATAGCCAGCACAAAACCACACCGTGGTCCTGATTGAGCCCACTTCTGGATGACAAAAGTCCCAGTGAGCTTTGGAGAAAACACCGGACCTCCAAGTGACGCCTCCCTGCTTGAGAGGCCTCCTGGGCCGGCAAGCAGCACTCAGATTGACCGATGAGGCTGGAGGCCCGGTTCTGGTCCAATTCCTGGTCTGTTCCGTACAGCTCTCCACCGAGCACTGAAGTCACTACGAAGAAGGACCAAACGTTCTCTGATTAGATTAAAACTTTCTCTCCATTTCAGCAGAAAGCAACAGCTGGAAGCACTGTTGCTTTCTGGGTAACGTAGTCCTTTTGACTGGCAATACAGTGTAGGCTTATTGAGAGTAAACTACAAAAATGGCGGCACCTCAAGTATTTTTTCGTTAACTTTTTACTGTATCCTGTACTGTCCCAGTCACGTGAGTAATATTACAGTTGACAATCGTGTGTCGTGTCCAATCTTACTTTTGAAAAAACGTCGAAAAAGCGAGTCCGTAAAAGTGGAACTGCGAAGTAGTGAGGGACTATGTTCACACGTCTGAGTGGTGGAGGGGCTCTTTGTTCTGCGCTAACCAGCTGCTAATGGCCTCTGTGTCTTTTATAGCTCTGCTTAAAGTTCAAACAGTGTTGATGGTTTGTTGGTCCTAACCCGTTTACATGGGTCTCACGTTGTTGTTGTTGTTGTTGTTGTTTTCTCAGTGTTTCCACGTGCCGTACTCTGCCCTCACCATGTTCATTAGCTCGGAGCAGAAGGAGAGGGACTCTGCCACGGCGTACAGTGAGTAGAAACTTCATGTGGACGTGGGGTCACCTGACCGAGCGATGACTCGCTGTCCCCTCACCTCTGAACGTCTGCGTCCTCCTCTTACCAGGGATGACGGTGGAGGTTTTGGGCACCGTTCTTGGCACGGCCATCCAGGGTCAGATCGTGGGCATGGCCAACGCTCCCTGCCTCCCCGGACCCGGTGAGATCGTGGCAGACACGAGCAACGGCTCGTTAGTCGACCACAACGTGTCGGATCACAGCATTTACCTGCAGCACACGGTAAACAGTTGTTCATTAAACCACCTGAAGTGCAATTACCTAAACACATAAAACCCTAAATATTATTTTTGCTTCCTCACAGAGAAACGCCTACATGATTAGCTCAGGTGTCATCTGCTTGATCTACATCCTCTGTGCCATCATCCTGTTTTTTGGAGTGAGAGAGCAAAAAGGTGAGATTCCATCGCTCAGCTGATCTTAATCCAGCCTTTGTCCTCCAATTCTGTCTTTTCAAACAAGAAACTCTTTCAGTTCCAGAAATGCGTTGGTCAGGGCTAGCTCCTTGTTTGACCTCAGATAAACTCGTGTCTGTCGTGTGATTGAGCTGCTGTGACGTCACTGATCAACAAGGAGACGCTGTATGGGACGACTGGGCTGAGAATGTGAAGCCTTGTGGGCAGTAAAATGTCCAGCAAGCAGCTGATTATGAAATGTGTACTGAGAAATGAAAAGAGAGGAGCTTAAAGGAGGTCTGGAGGGGTGTAATTATCAGTGGAGTGGATAAATCTGCATGTTCTTGTGTTTCCATCCAGAGTCGTGTCAGATCAGGACTGAGCCCTTGCCCTTCTTCCAAGGGATTCGTCTGGTGTTGGGGCACGGGCCCTACGCCAAGCTGGTCATGGTCTTCCTCTTTACTTCACTGGGGTTTATGGTGGGTATAATCTCAAATACCTGTTCACTTTAATGTTTGATAGGGATGCACAATATTATCAGAATGGTATCAGTATCGGCCGATATTAGTGATAAAGGTAAATATCAGAAATTGGCCATTCCATCAAAACAACTCACCGATATGAAAGGCTTCTGTTTTAAGTTCATTTTAAATTTCAGAAACTAAGAATATCTATTAATGCTCTATTACTTATGCACTTGTCGCTTGTGAACATGTTGTGTTTAGATTAGTGAAAATGTACAAAGTTGCACTGAAGTGTTGTCATTGTGTTAGAGAGAGTAAATGTCATGAATAAATTTGACATTAAACATAATCCAAGTTGAAGTGTTGCATCATTTTCTGCCCCCTTTTTGGCATCTGCATTTGTAGCAGGTCAATCTGACAAAGACCACATAGAATAATGTAGTATTTTAATTACACAGCAGAGAAAGTTATGTGTAGTCTCTGTAAGTACAGTAGGTCTAAGGGAAAAATATCGTATTGATATCGGTTATCGGCCAAATAAGTTTTAACATACATCAGCAAATCAAATATTGGCCAAAAATCCAATAATGTGCATCCCTAGTGTTTGATGTTGAGAGTGCAGTGTGCTGGTTTGTGTTCCCAGACAGGATTTTCTGTGTGTGTGTGTGTGTGTGTGTACTGTAGTAACTGAGCCTCTGTGTTTGACCCTGCAGCTCCTGGAGGGAAACTTCGCCCTGTTCTGCAGCTCCACGCTGGGGTTCAGACAAGACTTCCAGAACATTCTGCTGGTCATCATGGTGAGCACACACTCGCTCTCAGGTGGCACTTTCACACAAACTGTGTGATCCCTGGGCAGATGAAACCCTGAGCAGCCTGTTTCTGTGGGAGCGACATTAGCCTAAAAGTCCAGACAAAGCTTCCCCTCCCAAGGCGAGCACATAAATAGTGTTGAACACAAGGGCAGCTCTGTACGTGGTTATAAAGCAGGGCTTCTGCTTGGCTGTTTCCACAGTGTCCCTGAATGCCACACCGTTCCCACAGACTGTACAGACGCTCTTGTTCTGTGCCTTGATTTGATATAAACCCACTCAGCAGATCCCGACAGGAATTCAAGCCAATTAATTCACAGATGTCCCAAGTCCAGGTTGGGGAGGGGTCGACAGGTTACTGAGCCTTTACTTTATGGAAAGGATTACAGAGCCAACCTGGGCATACTGTAAGTATATTATTATATTTAGTCAGGATAATCAAGGAATCTTAATCCTCTTCTGTCATTTGATAAAATGCCTGACTGAGCTGAAAAGTTCACATTAGGATAAAAAGTGAACAAATCCATTTAAGACTTTTATAAGAACCCCGTGCCTCTGAATTTCCTCCTTTATGTTCTTGGATTAAAAAGGTTGAACGTAACGAGACATGATGTGAGAGACAGAAGCTGGAAAAGGGCTCTGCAGCTTCCTACAAAGTGTTTACATGACCTCAGAGTGGTCCCCTTCTGAAGAGATGCACACAAAACAAGGCACCTGAAAGCCCCACTGACATGATTTTTTAATTTTCATAAAATTGCTCAAAATATATATCTTTTATCATTTAAATATGTTCGTTTTTGCAAACAAAATGATAAATCACTTTAATTTTGCTTTAAAAGTGATTTTGAACTTCAAGCCGTGTTTAATCATGGGAAATCCGATTACACGCGAACGCACCATCTGTGACGTAACACCGGGCAGAGCTCTGGGCTTGTCACAGTGCGCGCGTGTGAGCAGCTCCACATGAAGGTAAGTCTGATACAGCATCAGACCTAAATTAGATCCTGTTGTTTCTTGTTCCATCACCCAAACTATTTTCTGCTTCCCAAAATGAAGACAAATAGCTCAAATCTTCACATAGATTGATAAATTCGTCGGGTTTTAAATTGTCCGCTATTAAAGAGACCAGAGCCCTCTGCCTCTCACTACGTCACAGATGGTGCGTTCGCGTGTAATCGGATTTCCCATGATTAAACACGGCTTGAAGTTCAAAATCACTTTTAAAGCAAAATTAAAGTGATTTATCATTTTGTTTGCAAAAATGAACATATTTAATTGATAAAATTATATAGATTTTGAGCAATTTTATGAATGGTAAAAGATCATGTCAGTGGACCTTGAAGTAAACGCACGTTTCCTTGCAGGAAGGAACCTCATGAACCTCTTTCTAGAGAAATGGACTTTTCAGATAAAGAGTCCCATGTGGGCAGCTTATCTTTCTGAGCTCCAGATTACTGCGTCCACAGGAAGAGGTGAAAGTTACACTTGGACAGTAATTTAGTTTTTGTTTCAGTTGTGCATCAGAGCGTGTGCTCGGTCACATGCAGAGCATCACGACGTCTTCTGCAGATTCCTGCTTAGCTCTTATGTGCTTTGGGAAGAGCTGCAACACCTTCAGCTCTTTGTGTTGTGTTTGTCAGAAGGCCGGCTGTATCGCGTCGTGTTCCCAAACATATTTTGAGAAGCTCTCGCTAGAACAATTTAATTCAGTTTATTTATTTATTATCACAAGAGAAGTCATCTCAGGACACCAAACCGAAACATTCACATCCATCCATTATCTTTACCCATTTCTTTATTGTCGGGTCACGGGAGTCACTGGTGCCCATATCCAGCAGTTACTGGGTGAGAGACGGGGGACACCCTGGACAGGTGTCCAGTCCATCAATGGGACACATGGAGAAAAACGAGACAACCATTCACTCTCTCAAAAGCCAAATGGTAAAGTTCTCTATCTAAGGAAGCAGCAGACAAGTTGAGTCTTCACTTCATCACAGTCTCCCATCCTGAGCAAGCACAAAGGAGACAGTGGAAAGGAAAAACTCCTTTTAAACAGGAAGAAACCTCCAGCAGAACCAGACTCGGGATGATCAGCCATCTGCTTCGACCAGCTGGGTTTGAGAGGACCGGAAGGAGAGACAAAGAATGGCAGGTCCAGATGTAGGCCCAGATGTAGGTTAAGATAGAAATAATTACAAATACAAACAGAGCAAGTGAAGACAACAGAGTGAAGAAGTGTGGTCAGACTGTTCTCCCATAGTCTTCAGACTACAGCAGCAGAACTAAGGGACAGCTCAGGAAACCCAAGCCGACCCCAACTATAGGATTCATCGAAGAGAAAAGACTTGAACTTAAAAGTAGAATGAAAACTGTCTGTCTTTAGTTTAGTCTCAACGTGTTTTAAATGCTTGTTGAGTTTTGTAAGAGCAGTTCGATGAACCAAACCTTCATCTTCTTTATTGTTTCCAGCTCTCCGCTACAATAGCCGTCCCGTTCTGGCAGTGGTTCTTGACCCGCTTCGGGAAGAAGATGTCCGTTTATGTTGGCTCCTTGGTAAGTCCTCTTTAAATCACAAGCAGCTGAAAGGAAATGACAGGTTTTTACGTTTGGGGGAGTTTTAGGAACTCCAGTGTTGACCCCCTTCTTTTGAGCTGTAAACCTTTTTGTTGTGTCTCCAGTCTGTTGTTCCCTTCCTGATCCTGGTGGTGTGCGTGAAGAGCAACCTCTACGTCACCTACGTCGTCTCGTTTATCGCTGGGGTTGGAGTTGCTTCAGCTTTCCTGCTGCCCTGGTAAGGCTCTCAAACTCTTCACGTGGGTCAAATGTGAATGTTTTCCCATCAGAAAGCACCCAAAACAAATCTTAATAAAAGTGTGTCCTATTTATTCATTTTTATTTATTTTAGGTCCATGCTGCCCGACGTTCTCGACGATTTCAAAGTACAGAACCCCGACTCCACCGGACACGAAGCGCTCTTCTATTCCTTCTACGTTTTCTTCACCAAGTTCGCTTCCGGAGTCTCTCTGGGCGTCTCCACGCTGAGTTTGGAGTAAGAGCTCGCACACCAAACAAATACAATACAATGTTGTCAGTTGTTCAGAGGTGGAGTTGTTTTCTGGTCCAAAAATAAAATCTGAACCAGACCCGACAAAGTAACAGTAATTACAGGTCCAAACCCAACCCCCCCGAGCTGAGGGGGTGTTTGTTCTTTCATGGTCGTCAAAGTGCATTAAATCTCTGCTTCTGCCTGCATTCTGCATTATTCAGACACGGACCCTGCTCTGACATGTTGGATATTTTGTGATCTCACCTGTTTGTGTCGTCGGCCGTGTGCGTCTGCTGATTTCAGCAGCTGAATGAACGTCTGTTTGGGCTGCTGGATCGCTGGCAGTAGTCCATCTGAAACTTAAAGGTCCACTGACATGATTTTTCTACTATTCATAAAATTGCTCAAAATATATATATTTTATCATTTAAATATGTTTGTTTTTGCAAACAAAATGATAAATCACTTTAATTTTGCTTTAAAAGTGATTTTGAACTTCAAGCCGTGTTTAATCATGGGAAATCCAATTACACACGAACGCACCATCTGTGACGTAACACTGGGCAGAGGGCTCTGGTCTCTTTAATAGCGGACAATTTAAAACCCGACGAATTTATCAATCTATGTGAAGATTTGAGCTATTTGTCTTCATTTTGGGAAGCAGAAAATAGTTTGGGTGATGGAACAAGAAACAACAGGATCTAATTTAGGTCTGATGCTGTATCAGACTTACCTTCATGTGGAGCTGCTCACACCCGCGCACTGTGACAAGCCCAGAGCTCTGCCTCACACTCTGCACACTACGTCACAGATGGTGCATTCGCATGTAATCGGATTTCCCATGATTAAACACGGCTTGAAGTTCAAAATCACCTTTAAAGCAAAATTAAAGTGATTTATGATTTTCTTTGCAAAAATGAACACATTTAAATGATAAAATGTATATATTTTGAGCAATTTTATGAAAATTAAAAAATCATGTCAGTGGGGCTTTTAACAACTTTTTATCTCTTTTAAGGCCAGTCAGTGCACGGTCAAATGGCTGTGTGTGGCTGGTGCTGTATGGCAAACCATGTTATCATATTATTGGATCGTCTGCTGCGTACATCAGCTGACGCAATCAAAAGCCTGATACAGACCCGGCTGCACATTAGCTGGGTTTGGATTAGAAATGACAGCTCTATTCAGAGCAGGTGTGTGTGTGTGTGTGTGTGTGGGGGGGGGGGGGGTGTCAGTTGTGCAGCTTTTTAACAACAGCCCAACATCACAGCATGAAAACTAAATGAGACTGAGCCAAATCCCTCATCAAATTGCCTCTCGTCATGCGAGGACCGCAGCATGTGCACAGATGAGCAGCTACAACACATCTGTCCTCTTTAATCCAGATGCTCAACAGGTCGTGCTGCTCCGTCTGACGCTCTTTGTTTCTGTTGCTCTGCAGCTTTGCAGGATACATCAGCAGAGGGTGCTCCCAGCCTAAAGAAGTGGATCTAACTTTAAGGCTGCTCGTCTCGGCTGCCCCAATAGCCCTCATCCTCATCGGCCTGGGGATCCTGTACTCGTACCCCATCGATGAGGAGAGGCGGCAGTACAACCACAAAATACTCCAGGAACTGAGGTGAGGTCCTGCGAGCCCAACATGTCCACTCTGCTGTGGACCAAAACTGACGCCTCTGGTTTTCTTTCAGGGACAACGAGGCTGATTCTGAGTCGGAGGCTACAGAGATCTCTAACGTCATCTAGCACGTTTTGGACCAATCGCTTTAAGGACTGGCACTTTGCACTGGGCGGGACCAAAGAACCCGGGCCTGTCGGATCTTCCAGACGCTGCTGCTCCTTGTTGGAGACTTGGTCGACTCGGACTGTGTGAACCACGCTGAGGCCTTCCTGAAGACATCCCACCTCTCTGTTTGTGATGTCTTCCTGGCACGACACCCACCTGACCCACAGCACCAAGCCTTACTTTTTGTAGAACACACTATTGTTTAATACTGCGGGGAAGCTCTTTGTTTTAAAGGCTGGTCTCAAACCAGTGACTGGGGCTTCTCTGAAGTTTTTACAGGCTGCACCACGCTGAACATTACGATCCTGGTGGGGGGAGATTTGCAAGTATTGTTAGAAACGGCAAAAACGCCTTAATTTCTGTTCATTTAGGGAGTTACAATGTTCAAAATGGTCAAACTGACGAGTGTCGGTCACTTGGGGTGTCTGCTGACGTCGTTACATACACAACTTCTCATCAGTTTACAAAAACAAGCTGGCCACGTCGTTTCTCTCTCGTTGCCATTTATCTTAAAAGAAGCTGCAACAATGTTAAACAAAGTGGCCAAACATAGGTGAACTCTGACCCCCACCCCCCAACCAGAGCCTATACTAGAAGCACAGTTAATTTGCACACAAGTGATGTACAATATTTTATTTATACAACGTCTACTGAAGACCGCATTACCTGCTGATGCTTTAATTTCCTTAATTTACAGCCAAATGGTGACAACAGCTGGTATTGTTTAAATATTTATTAGTTTAATTTGTACAAATGTGCTGAAGTGCTTGTTGTTGCAGTATTTAAACTTATTTAAGGCCTGTGAAGTTGTTCTCGTCGAGGTGACGAAGAAAAGGTGGAAGTTTTTTAATGCGTGTGCATCTTTTAATGCTTGTTGCCGTCAGTACAATCCTAACTGTACATGTTTTAAGAAAAGGGAAGCACGTAGTTATGGTTGGAAAAAGAACAGGGAGGTTGTGCAGTGAACTTGTATGCAAGTCCTTCTTTCTTCTTTCTTTTTTTAAAAATGTTTTAAGGAAATAAGCAGGACTGATCACCTCTGTCCTCGACCATAATTGGCATCTTTCATATCTGTGGATATGGAAATGTGCACATGCAGTGTCATATGTTATACATACAGTACATCTTTGACATGACAACTGAGTTGCCAATGTGAAGAAACCGTTTACTGCATTCACGCTCTTCTTTTTCCTCCCCTATCTCCCTTGGAAAGGATTCTGTACGCTCTAACAAGGTGCTGGTTTCTCTCACTAATCTTGTAATTATTGTACATCCAGTAAATGTGATCTTGTTTTATTTGACCTGCGTGTTTTATGGATTGTCTGCACTTCCCTCGTGAGGCTGTAGCCAAATGTGTGCGCTTTAATCCCACGAGGACACACAAGCCTTGTGTACATGCCTCCTGTGCGTGTGTAAATACTGTATGTAAACTTGTAAATACCTTTGATATTTGTGGCTGCAAGTGAATGACCCGTGTGTACACTGTACTGTAGTTATTTAAAGAAAAAATACTGCGATGGAAGAAGAGTTAATAAATTCTAATTAAATGTTCTGTGATCCGATTGTCAACTATTTCATTTAAACAGTGCTTGCTTGAAAAAATTAAATGTGCACCTGAAACTAAATATTTTAAATGAAACTATGTAATATTGAATTAAAAATGAAAATCAACACTAGTTTAACATTTGCTGCACTGTAAAGAAACTGGTCCAGATGAAATGATTTAACTTTTATCTACCTGGAGGATTGAGCCTGCAAACCTTTCATCAATGAATGCTACAACTGAACACACACTGCCACCTAGTGGTGATGTGTAGATTACACTAAAAAATTACAGTTCTTGTGTAATTGTATTAACGTGAGGTGTACACGGATTGATGGGTCATTAAAAAAATTAAACTCATTTCAAATAAGAAGTTGCGTTTTGCACAGTTTACGGTGAGTGGTTTTATTTTGAAAAGTAGCTTCTAAACCAGAAGTGTTTCCAGTCTAACTAAAAAATACAGTGCTGTAAATTTTTTTAAAAGGTTGTAATTTATTTTCCTTAGCCAGGAAGATTCATACAGTATTATTTAAAAACTGACAACTTCATACAGCAATAAAAAAAATAAACTTCCAAGAAGTTTTGTCCGCTTCACGGATTAGTGAGAGCTGCTTCAGCTGTTGGATCATGGCAGGGCACAGCTTCCAGAACAAAGACCTGCATGGCCATCCTGGCAGAGATGGACAAGGAGAAGAGGCTGATGCTGAGCCGGGCCATGAACAGCCCTGGAGCCAACATCCCGTCGTCCAGACTCCAGAACCAGCCTGAAGGAGGTGCTGGACGGTGTGGAGGCCTCCCTGCAGCACGTACAGGCTTCTTCATCACCCAGGAGCATTTCTCACCTGGACCCCGGCTCATAAGAATGTGTGGCCGGGCCAGTGTCGGGCTTTTGATTGCATCAGTGGACACACATGGCTGACGATCCAATTATATAACAACATGGCTTGCCATACTGCACCAGCCACACGTGGTTATTTGACCGCGCTCTGACCGACCTTGAAAGAGGTAAAAAGTTAAGTTTCAGATGGACTACTGCCAGTGATCCATCAGCCTAAATGGACGTTCATTCAGCCGCTGCACTCGGTGAACGCACACGGCCGAGACACAAACAGGTGAGATCACAAACTATCCGACATGACAGAGCAGGGTCTGTGTCTGAATAATGCAGAATACAGACCGAAGCAGGGATTTAATGCACTTTGATGGCCATGAAAGAACAAACACCCCCTCAGCTCTGATCTTCTACTCCTTTAGCCGTGCGCATCCACCGACCAATAACTATAAGCAGTCATTCATTCAACCTTTATTTAGGCAGGTTAATCCCATTGAGCCTCGAGGACTCATTTACAAGAGAGACCTGGCTACAAACAAAGAATGATGACAACAGCAACAGTAGATTTTTCTTGGACAATCAACAATAGACAATCATTAGAGAGAAAAACAGATTTTTTTTTAGCTAGTTAAAACAAAGAAGTCAAAATATCAAAACAGACAGATTAAGTCAAAGCTTGATAAAAAGATCAGGGGTGGGGTGTGGGGGATTACTGTTAATTTGTTGGGTTGGATGGGGTTCAGAAATGATGGTTACAGGCTGGAGCCGGACCTTTGACCAGTTCTGTCTCAAAACGCTGACTCTAGCGGATCGTATGCATCAAACTGAACTCAAGGCTGTATTACCATTTACCATAAAATGTTTACAGTTAAAATAAAACGTGACTGTTCTCAATATCTTTTAGAGTTGGAGTCATTCCCAACATCAACACAGAGATGTTGTGTTGGTGAACATGTTGGTGAACTCTGATTAGGCCTGTTGCAATTAACAATAAATCAATTAATCGCATGACAAATGAGAATTATCAACCTCATTTTCATTGATCAGCTTTATCGTTTCTTCGTGTCTCTCTTTCTACTGAAGACACTGGATGACAAAAAGCTCAACTCTGATGCTCTTCACTGACCCCGCCCTTTCTCTTTTCTCTTCAAAACCTGTTTTAACTGTCCAAAATTGTGTTTTTGGATCGTTAAAAGCAGCTAAGCTGACATCACTGAAGTTTGCCTCTAGACCTGTGGAGAGAAAAAAAAGACAAAACCAAGAAACTACAACAGCAAAACAGCATATACAGTATAATAATGATACTTATAACATCATTAGAAAGTATTTTATAATACAGTACATGGTGATACAAGATGTATTTAGTAGCCACCACAACCCAACTGAGTATCTGATGAACACTTGAGTCTAAACACCTATGTGCGCATGCTTGTCACTATAAGATTTCTCCATAAGAATGTTGAATAGTGAATGTGGGGACCCACAGAGCCGCCCCCACAGGACACCACGGTAACACAGGGAGGACCGGAGCCACAGACACACAGCGGCTCCCAAGCCTGGAGCCCCGGGAGTCTCCCGACAGGGACAACCGCACCCCCCAGA